>SZWC01002487.1:9525-47627 GCA_023375785.1 Penium margaritaceum | reverse complement strand
TTGACGGACAGGTTGGGCATGCACTGCTCCCTTGGAGTAAGTCCCCCAAACCTTGTTCGTGGTGCAAGTCCAAGCGAGACACCAGAAGTGTAGCGCAACGGATAGCATGTTGGACTTAGGGACAACAGGTCCTGCGATCGAGCCTTGATGTGCGCAGGAGGTTTTTTGACCTTCTAGCACAGGGGAAGTTTCTTAGACATTTCTCCATGCATGAGGAGAGTGCGCCACTTGGCGGTCAGTGGATGCGCCAATTGGCGGACTGGTGAGGTGGTTTGGAGTGACCATCCCAAAAGTGTCACTGCCCACACACCTTAGAAGCCAGGCCTAGGACTATATGTACCAGGCTCATTCCTCATTCTAATTACACAATCTGGCCTTAGATGCTCCTCACAGAGTTGTCCAACTAAGGAACAGTATAAAGAAGACACTGGTTGGTCTAAGCCCCAGGAGTTAGTCTTTGACTAGCACCTCGCGCGAAAGTGACCAAGTGTTAAGTGGACACAGTTGCTAGCAAGTGATTGCCTAGGAACTGCTCAGTGTGGAACCGTGATCCTGAGGGTGATATCTTCTCCTAGCTGAAATGCTAGGAGCGGACGGCAGGTGCTATTGTGTCGGCCCTGTTTTCTAGTCCGTTTGCCTCAGGCCGGTTGACACGCGGACCTAAAACCGGTCCTAGGCCGGATCTGAGATACAGCACAACCTATGCCAGTCAAAAGTATCCATCCTCGACTTCGAGGTTTCATCTAGGTCTTCGTACACAAGCAAATACAAGAAGTATCACGACAGGACAGGACTAAACTAGGTCATCAAGGTCCTGTCCAGTGGTAGTCCTAGCTGAAGAGGGTGGAGCTAGGGCGGTGCTGTCGAGAGGGAAGCGAGCACAGGAGGAGTGATGAGAGTGGATCGTGTGGTCACCGCCGACGCACGTGCTCACTGTGCGTCGCCTCCGCCCTCTGAATCAGCATGCCCTGCACACTCATGGCCACCACAGAGTCGTGCAAATATATACAGGGAAAATTAACACGCCCCCTTGGCCAAGTGTGCACATTGTGTGCAGCCGAGTTGATGGATTTGAAGTTGCAGTGCTGTGGAAGGCAGTGCTTTGGTGAGAAAGTCCGCCAGTTGAGCATCACCACTGATGGGACAGACCTGAATGGCTCCTGATTCAACCGCCTCACGGACAAAATGATGCTCAACGCTAATGTGCTTTGTGCGTGGATGTAACACACCGTCATTCTCAGCAATGCGGCGTGCTGCAGAGCTGTCACTGTGCAAGGATACGGCGTGCACATTCAGACCCAATTCCTCAAGCAGTCGTGCCAGCCAGATGCCCTCACACGCCGCCTCACCCAGTGCCATGTACTCTGCTTCTGCAACACTGCGCGCCACACATGACTGTTTTGCACTTCGCCACGACACGGCTGTGCCCCACACACGAAAAACATACCCACCACGACTACGGGCCTTGCGGTCACGCGCATAGTCGCTGTCACAGAAACCATCCAACACGGGGCATGGATTGTGAGCAAAGACCAAACCAAAACCAACAGTGTCCAGCACGTAGCGCAGCAGTTTCAGCAAGGCTTTGTGGTGCGCGCTGCAAGGTTGCTGACCAAACTGAGCCAGCACATTGACTGCACATGAGATGTCTGGACGTGTCGTGGATGCAAGGTAAGACAGGCTGCCTGTGATCTGTCGATACAGTGTAGGGTCACACTCTGGGCTGTAGTCAGTGGTGCGTGCATCCAGTAGGTGAGCGTACACGTCAGGACTCATTGGTGAGTGCTGTAGGGGAAGGTGCTGTACAAGGTGCTGGAAGCGAGCGGTGAGATGTGCCAGGAACCGTCCCTGATGCAGAGTGAGAGTGCGTGCAGTTATGTCTCTGATGATGGTCATCCCTAAAAATTTGCTTGCCTCTCCTAGATCAGTCATGCTGTAGTGCCGTGTGAGCAGTGCCTTGGTGTCTGTGATGAGGGAGAGGGATGGGGACAAAAGTAGTAAGTCATCGACATAGACCAGCAGCACGACAGGTACTCCTTTGTCCCAGCGCAGGAAGCAAGAGGGGTCACACACACTCTGACTGAACTCCCCCGACTCTAGGGTCCGACTTATCTCTTTGTTCCAGCACCGTGGTGCTTGCTTTAGCCCGTAAAGAGCTTTCAGCAAAAGCCAGACACGTTCAGTTCCATCCTCAAACCCTTCTGGTTGTTTGACATACAATTCTTCCTCCAACGGACCGTTTAGAAACGCATTGTTGACATCCATTTGATGTATTTCCCAGTCTTCACGTGCAGCCACACCCAACAGCACGCGGCCGGTTCCATACTTGCCCACTGGGGCATAAGTGTCAGTGAAGTCTTGCCCTGGGATCTGATGAAACCCCTTTGCCACCAACCTGGCTTTGTATTTTTCGATCATGCCATCGAGGTTTCTCTTGAGCTTGAAGACCCACTTCACGTCTATGGCCTTTCGGCCCGGTGGAAGTGGAACCAGCTCAAACACCTTATGTTCCAGAAGGGCATTGATCTCAGCTACCATGGCCTTTTCCCATTCAGATGCATCGGTGCGCCCCCTTGCCTCAGATAGGGTAAGAGGCTCCACCGGTTGCTGCTGAGTGGAGGTGGAACCAGCCATGTGGTAGAACTGTCTGTAGTTCACGCGTGGAATGTCGCGGAGGGAACGCTTCACCGGTTCGGGCGCAGGTGTTGCAGTCCTTTGCGGACTCTCAGTTTGGGGAGATTCCCTCAACCCTGGAGGTGACTGGGGCGCACTGGACGCAGTGCTAGCCAGATCTGTGGGTGTCAGGAGCTCTCTGGGCACGGGGTTGTCCTGGCCCTTCTCTTGTGACACAGTCGGTGTGGAGACACTGACTGACTGTGGAACAAACACTGGAACGCTCACGTAGTGTGGGTAATGTTCAGGACTGGACAGATTTGGAGCATGCCGTAGGGTGCGGAACTGCCTGTAAGGCATGTGCTCCAGAAAGGAAGCATCTCGACTTTCCAGGAAGCTGTGACTCATGGGGTCCCAAATCCTCCATGCCTTCGACGCATGAGACACTCCTACAAAAACGCACCATCGACCTCTGGGACTTAATTTGTGTTCACGCTGTGGCCTGGCAAACCAGACACATGCCATGGTACCCCAGACTCTGGCCGGACGCAGATCCGCTTTTTCCTTAAACCACCGTTCCCAGGGTGTGACTGACCGTGGCAATGGACCTTGTGGGACCCTGTTCCACACCCAGGTGACATACTTCACCGCTTCCTCCCAAAACCCAAAGGACAGACCCGACTCACTCAGCAACGTGCGTAATGCATCACCAAGAGTTCTATGCCATCTCTCTGCTACCCCGTTTTGCTGGGGAGTATATGGAGCTGTGGTCTGGTGTTCTATGCCTTGCGCCTTGAGTGCTGCAGTCAGTGGACCCATGAACTCTCCTCCTCTGTCGGTTCGCAGTTTCAGTAGCTTGCATTTTGTTTGCCGTTCAACGAGAGGTATCCATTCTGTGATAGCCTGGAGAGTGTCTGATTTAGACTTGAGTAAAAACGCCCAACGAAAGCGACTGAAGTCGTCTGTCAGTGTCAAGACGTACTGAGACCCATACTGGACTGAAGGTACGGGCATCGGTCCAGTCAGATCAGCGTGAACCAACTCTAAAGGTGCCGTGCTGTCCCTGTCTGACTTGGGAAAAGTCTGTCTGTGGGCCTTACCCTCATGGCACTCCAAGCAGGTGTCTGCTTTCAGGCCATGAGGACAGTCCTCAGGAGTAATACCTCGTGCTGAGGAGTGCTTTTGCATGTCTGTGATGAGGTCAGTGTGAATATGTGCCAGTCGTCTGTGAAGTAGGTCTGTGTGCTTTGGATCAGTCACGGTAACAATGTGAGCCTGTGGATGTTGCGACTGAGTGGGGACCAAAGGGAACAGTGTCAAGCGGTAGAGCATGTCAGCATGCAAAGGCCCGTCCACCAGCAATTCCCCTGTCGCACCATAAAGCATGCATCTTTGCTGCTGCATCACTGTGGACACATTGGCTTGGCGATCTAGCTGCCCACCAGACAACAAATTTACTTTGAGTTTGGGCACATACAGGACACCATGCAGCCAGATCACACCCCCAGGTGCCTGCAACGCCACATTTCCCACACCCTCCACCTCCAGCACTTCCCCAGAGCCGGTTTTCACCCCCTCAACATCATGCGCAGCATACACAGATGCAAACAAAGACCTGTGCGGAGACATGTGGTGAGAAGCAGCAGTGTCATACAGCCATTTATGCATGGGAAGTGCGTGTGATGTGGTAACGTGTGTGTGCCCAAGCCGCTGACCTGACGCCTGTGTCGCTGCAGTCGGCTCAGGAGGCTGGAGCTCCATGGGTGTGGTCCAGCCAATGGGGGGTGCTGGGGCAGGCTGCTGTGCGTCTGCCATCTCTGTGTAGATGCGCTGTGCCCACGCTGGTGCAGGAACCAGTACAGTGGCGTGTGGCGGCACGTAGAAGGGCCCCTGGTACATAGGTGGCGGTCCCTGGTAGAACGGCAGCGACGGTCCCTGGGCAACTGGTGGCATCGGTGGCTGCTGCAGTGTGGGTGGTCCAAACGTGGCTGCTCCAAATGGGGCCGGTGTGTGTGACCCCATCGGGGCCTGTCGCAACCAGGCAGGTGGCTGCAGCTGCGGACGGGTACTCGGCTGGTAGGCCTGCTGCTGAGCCGGCGGGGTCATGATACGCTGGAGCTGCGGACACGCCCGCCAGTAGTGTCCACCCTGACCGCAGTAGTTGCAGGTGCGTCCTCCTGCACCGCGACCGCGACCCCCTCCGCCACCACCTCGTCCTCCACCTGACTGTCCTCCACGACCCCCTCCGCCTCGACCCCCTGCTGTACTGAAGTCTGTAGATGGGCCAGACGATGCGTGATGCACGAAAGCGCTGGCAGTGGGCGTCTCAGAATCGCGTGCTTCTCCGCGCAGAATGTCTTTGTAGTGGCGGAGTTCCTCGAAGACCTCTGCCAGATCCGTGTTTTCGATGTCTGTGACTCGGAGTCTCCTCAGCAGCGCCCTGCGGAAGTCCCTGTAGGGCTCCCCCAGATGGAGTAGTACTGGGTCCAGCCACTCCAATATGGAGCATGAGGCCCCAAGCCCCAGGATTCTGCGACGAATGTCCATGGCTGCGTCCCAGTACTCGGAGATAGGGGCTCCTGGCTTTGGGTACAGCCCACGCAACCTGTCGCGCAGTGTGATGACAAGAGCCATCCCGCGTTCCTCTTGCCTGGTGGCTAGATGCTGCCATGCTTCGTAGGGTCGGGGGGCTCCGCTGCGTGGGTTGGCAGGGTCCTCGCCCTTTCCACCGAAGCGGAGGTGGCGAATAGCATAGGCTTGCTCGTCGGGGAGTGCACGCACGAGAGCGTTGAACGCCCGAAGCAGAACACGTTCGTCGGCGTCGTCAGCTGCTGGAGACAGGTACACCTCCTCAAACCCATGCTCGGCGGACCACGCGAGGAAGATGTCTTTCCAAGCGAGGAAGTCACGCGTGCCGAGAGGCGGAGGTGTCAAGTCCTTTTGTGTCATGACTTTCGACAGATCCTCCCACGTGATTGACGTGCCAGCAGGCTGGTTAGAAGGTTGGCTGCCGTTGGGGTCGGAGGGCCCCTTGGATCCGGAACCCACATTGCTCATGGTGGGGTTTTTGCACCTAGTTGACGATGGGGAGAAGAGATGAGGGTAACACCCTCGTGTGACTGGCAGCTGTCCGCCTTTGCAATGCGAACCCCACTGCTGCTGCCTCTGCTACGTTCTTGGCCGTCCCGCACTCCGGGCGGCTTCCTTGGCGTGACGCATTGGCGGGCTCCGCCCCCAAGGACGCGCAACCTGCGCTCCTTTGGCTCCTTCTCCGGCTATGCGGAGTCGTGCGAGCCCTGCGCAGTAGTCCTCGACTGCCGCGGCCTGCTGCAACGGCGGAAATGGTCGCCGCTGCCTTCCAGAGCCGTTTTTGCGGCCGTCCGTCGATTTCGACTTTTTCGCCCGTTAGAGCATCATATGCCCAGCGAACTGTGCTCTGATACCATAAGAAACTTCCTACGGTCCTAATGCAACTTGTTTCGTCTCGTTTGGTGAAGTGTGGAGTGCGCTAGGGTTGGGGAAAGGTAGCCATGGATTTCCGTCGAAACGAGTAACAAGTGTCGAACAGGAGCAAGAAGCAGTCCTACGGGGTGAGACTCGCTAATCGAGCTCACCCATCGGCCGGCGAGCGAGGCTCGCCGGCGCTCTCTTTTCTTGCACGCGAAAACCCCTGCGCGGACCTAAAACCGGTCCTAGGCCGGATCTGAGATACAGCACAACCTATGCCAGTCAAAAGTATCCATCCTCGACTTCGAGGTTTCATCTAGGTCTTCGTACACAAGCAAATACAAGAAGTATCACGACAGGACAGGACTAAACTAGGTCATCAAGGTCCTGTCCAGTGGTAGTCCTAGCTGAAGAGGGTGGAGCTAGGGCGATGCTGTCGAGAGGGAAGCGAGCACAGGAGGAGTGATGAGAGTGGATCGTGTGGTCACCGCCGACGCACGTGCTCACTGTGCGTCGCCTCCGCCCTCTGAATCAGCATGCCCTGCACACTCATGGCCACCACAGAGTCGTGCAAATATATACAGGGAGAATTAACAGCCAACAGAGGCCACTGCTCGGAATTACCAAGATCTCAATAAAGGTTCAGGTACTAGACCGAACCATCTTGGCAACGGTCCATCGGTTTTCCCGACTATTATGACCAACAACAAATTCATCCCCTAATAAAGTAACAACTGTCACCCGCGTCGGACTAGCGGAAAGAAGCCATGGCTTGCGTGTTTATCCTGTTCTGCTGTATACATGGTGGACTTTCATTCCCTCCAAGTTAGCTCAGAACAGTGTGTTCATCCTATTCACCTTCGGTTCCACCATATCTTCGCTCTTCTTGCTGATCGCTCTCTCCGTCTTCGTCATCCACTCTCACCTCTCATTCCCACATAATTTCACTCTAGTGCTCTTGCTTTGTCACTCCATCCCCTGACCTCTACACATCAACCCCAAAATTCCATCGTCCACGTTCTCTCACTGCACTCGTGTCCCTTGCAGCTCTCTTCTTCAACCTCTACAACTGGGGAAAGCCCAAGACAACTAGAGCAAGTCCAAGAAAACTAGAGCAATCTCAGCACAACTGGAGCAAGCCCAAGACAACTAGAGCAAGCCCAAGACAATACGAGCAAGCCCAAGAAAACTGGAGCAAGTCCAAGACAGCTAGAGCAAGGCCAAGACAACTGGAGCAAGGCAAAGACAACAAGAGCAAGCCTAAGACAAATTGAGCAAGGAAGAGACAACTCGATCAAGGCCAAGACAACTGGAGCAGGCCCAAGACATCTGGAGCAAGCGCAAGACAACTGGAGCAAGGCCAAGACAACTGGAGCGAGGCAAATACAACTGGAGCAAGGCCAAACCAACTGGAGGAAGGCCATGAAAACTGGAGCAAGGCCAAGACAACTGGAGCAAGCCCAAGACAACTGGAGAAAGCCCAAGACAACTGGAGCAAGCCCAAAACAACTGGAGAAAGGCCAAGAAAACTGGAGCAAGGACAAGAACACTAAATCAAACCCAAGACAACTGGAGCAAGTCCAAGACAACTAGAGCAAGGCAAAGACAACTGGAGCAAGCCAAGACAACTGGAGAAAGCCCCAAACAACTAGATCAAGACCAAGACAACTGGAGCAAGGCCAAGACAACTAAATCAAGCCCATGACAACTGGAGCAAGGCCAAGACAGCTGGAGCAAGCCTAAGGCAACCGGAGCAAGGCCAAGATAATTTGAGCGAGGAAACAACGACTGGAGCAAGGCCAAGACAACTGGAGTAAGCCCAAGACACTTGAAGCAAAGCCAAGACATCTGGAGAACTGGGGCAAGCCAAAAACAACCAGTATTGACTTCGGGGTCCAATGTGATCGAATCACATCGGCCGCGCCACCGCGGACCACCTCGATGGGGCATAGATGTGGCCCGCGGATGAGTTTTCCGCAAAACCACCTTTTCGGTACTCAGACTGACACGGACCAGTCGTAGAGAGGATTCCCGCAGGTGACATTATTTCGCGGGAGACGTCCCGCTCAAACATCGCATAGTGCACTATTGTACAGTTATATCCGTCTACCTCACATAATTTCTTCATCTGACCATGCATTGGACCTAGTGAGGTGGACACTTGCTAGGGTATCATGACGAATGGGAGGTCAACAAACAGCAAATCCTCCCTGCCCTGTTTTCTCGTCCATCAAACTCTTCCATGCTGGCAGGTTGAATGATGGATTCATGCAGCCTATCTAACGATGCCTTGCTGGCAAAAGTTGTCCTCGTTGATGCGATCTGCACATGCGATCCCCGCTCCCCCCATCGATGCCCTTGTAGACAGTTGCGTATGACGACAGCCCACAACCGGTCATTGCTTCTAATCGTTCAGTCACGCGCAACCGATTTCTTTGTTGGTGGGTACCAGCACTTAGCCTCAGCGCCGCAAGGCCACTTTGGTTTCGCGGCACAGTAGCACCTCCACCATGCATCCTAGGCATTGGGCAGCAGTGCCCACATCCACCTCCAACTCGGCCATGGGCACTGGGTCATCTGGAGGTGCCTCTTCCTCTCACCTCCCGGTGGCACCAGAATATTCACCCGCCCCGGTGCGCCAGCTCCAAGGGGAATTTCTCACTCTTGCTCTCTCTCGCCACTGTCTACCAGTCCCGACATTCTCGAAGAAGTCAAGTTTCTACTGTGTCTTGTGTGGTGTGACCCTGAGCAGGACGTATGACCGCATCCGAGGTCACTTTGGTGAGATGAACGGTAGCGTTCACGTCTGTGAGCATCCGTTGCCTCTTGCACAGGATGCTCTGGGTCTTGAGCGGAAACCACGTCCACCTGCTGGATGGAAGCCGGCAGATGGCTGCCTGTACAACGGGCAGGGAACAAGTTGGGGTACTAGCTCTAAGCCTGTGGCATGGGGCCGGTTTTTTTAGGAACGCCGGTGGGCAGTAGCTCTTGAGCGGGCCGGACTGCCTCTGGACAATGACAATGGCGACCTTGGGCTCCTGGTACCAGCCATGACAACCCCGCACGATGTAGCAGAGGAGTAGCAGCAGCAGCCACAGATGTATCCCGCCATCCGTGCCACTCCAACCACCAGCAACCTCGTGTAGACCAGCGTGTGGCCTCATTGTGACAAGGCTGCCAAATCAGCATGCCAGATGGCTATTGTGAAGCTGATGGCCGGGGGTGCATTGCCTGTCAGTTCCTGCCGGATGAACTTGCTCAATGAGGTGGTCCACACTGCTCGGCTCACCACCCCTACCTTCCGCCTTCCTGCTCGAGGCAGTGTTGTGGGCGACATACTTCCACGGCTGGACCGGAAGCTGGAGGAGCTGGACATGCCCCTGAATCAGATATGAACCATCTACTGTGTGACACTCGCGGTGGACGAGTTGGCAGATCTCCAGCAGTGACCTATCTACAACTGCATGGCCGTGAATGCGAAGGGTGCGTACCATGTCTTCAGCCATGATGCAAGTGGCCTCACCCGCAATACTGAGTACGTCGCCACGATAATTAAAGCATGAATTGAGGCTGTCGGCGTAAAGAACATCGTCAGCGTCGTTTGCGACAACACAAGTGTGAACAAGAAGGACTTTGATGACCTCAAAGGGAATTACCCCTTTGTGCAGTGGCAGGGCTGTTGTGCCCATAATGTGAATTTGGTCATGAAGGATCTGTGCAAGTCAGAGTTGGGAGCAAGAATCATGGCACATGCTGAGAAGGTGGTGAACTTTTTCGAGAACAATTCCATTCTCTGCAACTTGCTGAAGCAGATGTTTCGGGGCCGGGTATTACGGCCACACTCAACCACGCATTTTGTGTCCGTGCACATTGTGTTGCAGCAGCTACTGGACATGCGCCCTTTTCTTCTCAAGCTGGTAAACGCCAGCACATGGGCAGATATGGGTGCCCAGAGGGATGGGCTCGGAAGAAACGCGTGCGCAAAATTGTTCGGCGCAAGTTTTTCTGGCTCCAGGTCAGCCAGCTCCGTGACCTGCTCACTCCCCTTGTCACAGTGTTGCGCATTCCAGACCATCCAGGTGGTGCTGCTGGGGAGATTTAGGAGGGCTTGTTGGATTGCATGGAGGACCTCAAGACACTGGCAGTGGGCAAGGCATGCAAACCAGCACGTGTTGCAGCGCAGCATGGAGCTTCTGTCCACCCGTTGGACGAAGGATATGTCGTGCCCCTTACATACTGCAGTACGGCATTTGCATCCCACTCACTTTGGGAATTATCTCAGTGCTGATGTGTCCATGGTTCAAAGTTTTGCACAGGTGGTCGAGGCATTGGTGCCAGAGCAGTACCATTCTGAGCTGGCCCGCGAGTTGGAGGCATTCCAGCTGGGGAGGGTGACAGTGGAAGTCACTCCCATTGCCACGAAGTGGCTCTCGGACAAGGCAAGAGCTGTTGTTGCAAGATTACTTGCCAAGACGCTGCAACCCTACGAGTGGACCTCTGCACCTCGCCCACCTGTCCAACCTCTGCACACTTGCCATCAAATTTCTCGCTCAGCCATGCTCCTCCTCAGATTGTGAGCGCGTCTTCTCCACCCACCAGTTGATCCACACAGCCCGCTGGAATAGACTGCATGTGAGCATGCTGGAGATGCTCGTTCGAGTCAGCGTTCGGCTACGGAAGCACTACTATGCAGATGGCCGCCGCCGCTGCAGCAAGCCGTCCTTTAAACAGCCAAAAGAGTTAGAGAGTGAAGATGATGGAGACATAGTTGAGGAGCTGGCGGAGGAGGAGGACAACGAGGGGCAGAGGGGGGAGGAGAACAGAGGATGATGAGTTGGAAGACGAGGAGGTTTTTGTAGAGGGAGAGGAGAATGAGGGTGCAGGGGAGCAGCAGCAACAGACTCAACAGCCGGCCATAGTCCATGCCCACCCGGAGGATGAACCAATCTACTCCAGGAGCGTGCGCATAAGGGCGGAGGTTGAAGCATTTGCAGTGGCAGGAGCAGCAGCATCGGGTGCCCAGCAGGACACAGGAGCCGAGACAAAGGGAGCAGAGGCAAATAATGAGGAAGAGGGGATGGGATGGGGCTGAGGATGAGGTTGGGGATGAAGAGGATGGGGAAGGGGATGGAGAGCCTGTGGACAATGGGGCAGGCAGGAGGGCAACTGGCAGTACTGCAGCTGGAGGGACTAGGAAGAAGGGGGGTGGCAGTCCAAGACAACTGGGGCAATGCCAAGACAAATGAAGCAACTCCAAGACAACTGGAGCAAGCTCAAGACAGCCAAAGCAAGGCCAAGACAACAAGAGCAGGACATTGACAACAGGATCAAGGCCAAGACAACTAGAGCAAGCCCAAAACAACTGGAGCAAGCCCAAGACAACTCGAGAAAGCCCACGATACCTGGAACAAGGCCAAGACAACTGGATTAAGGCCAATACAACTAGAGCAAGGCCAAGACAACAGGAGCAATCCCAAGACAACTGGAGCAAGCCCAAGACAACTAGAGCAAGGCCAAGATAACTGGAGCGAGCCCACGACAAATGGAGCAAGCCCAAGACAACTAGAGCAAGGCCAACACAACTGGAGCAAGGCCAAGAAAACTGGAGCAAGGCCAAGACCACTGAAGCAAGGCCGAGACATCTGGAGCAAGGCAATGACAACTAGAGCAAGGCTAAGACAACTGGAGCAAGCCCAAGACTACTGTTGCAAGGCCAAAACAACTAGAGCAAGGCCAAGACAACTGGAGCAAGGCAAAGACAACTTGAGCAAGCCCAAGAAAACTGGAGCAAGACCAAGGCAACTGGAGCGAGGCCAAGGGAACTAGAGCAAGCCCAAGACAAATGGAGGAAGGCCAAGACAACTAGAGCAAGGCCAAGACAACTGGAGCAAGGCCAGGAAAACTGGAGCAAACCAAAGACAACTGGAGCAAGCCCAAGACAACTGGAGCAAGCCCAATACAAGTGGAGCAAGACCAGGACAACAGGAGCAAGGCCAACACAACTGAAGCAAGCACAAGACAACTGGAGCAAGGCCAAAACAACCACAGCAAGCACATGATAACTGGAGCAAGGCCAAGAAAACTGGAGCAAACCCAAGACAACTAGAGCAAGCGCATGACAACTGGAACAAGCCCAACACAACTAGAGCGAGCCCAAGACAACTGGAGCAAGGCCAAGACAACAAAAGCCCACGACATCTGGAGCAAGTCCAAGACAACTGGAGCAAGCCGAAGAAAAATGGAGCAAGCCAAAGACAACTGGAGCAACCCCAAGACAGTTTGAGAAACGCCAAGACAACTGGAGCAAGCCCGAGATAACTAGAGCCAGGACAAGAAAACTGGAGCAAGCCAAAGACAGCTGGAGGAAGGCCAAGACAAATAGAACAAGGCTAAGAAAACTGGAGCAAGGCCAAGACAATTATAGCAAGCCCAAGTCAACTTGAGGAAGACCAAGACAACTGGAGCAAACCGAAGACAACTAGAGCAAGGCCAAGACAACTGGAGCAAGGCCAAGAAAACTCGAGCAAGGCCAAGACAACTGGAGCAAGCCCAAGACAACTGGAGAAAGCCCAAGACAGCTGGAGCAAGCCCAAGACAACTGGAGTAAGCCCAAGAAAACTGGAGCAAGGCCAAGGTATTTAGAATAATGGAGGGAGATGATTGAGCAACGGCAGAAGCAGGCAGTTGCAATGCAACATGCGAGAGCGAGGAATAGTGACAACAAGAGTGAATAACTGTGAGTAGAGGCAAGGCGTTAGTCGCATAACCCGGATCGAAGAGTAGGAGGCCAAGTTAGAGCGAAGAGGCAGACAGGTCAGCGGTGAGAGAAAACTGGAGTTAAGTGTGTGGGGTTTATCGGACAAGTGATGCACTGAGAAGAACTGGACAAAGGAAAGAGAGTAATGAAGCGAAGAGATGTGAAGTTGTGAGCTCAGAGTGGATGGCGATGGAAGAATAAGTGATGAGCGAGTAGAGCAAAGACATAGCGGCAAAGCCATGGAACCAAAAGGCAACCAGGATGGAAAGAGTGTTCTGGGTTGAACTCGAGGGAATGAACATCCTCAGTATACATAGAAAGAACAGGACAAAAGAACTAAGCGACGACTTCTTTTCGCTAGCCGGACGCAGGTGTCAGATGTCATTTTATTAGGGGATAACTTGACCGGAGCCCATAATGGTCGTGTGACTGGGGGACCATTGGCCAAGGTGGTTCATTCGAGTACCTGAACCGTTATTGAGAGTTTTCAAGGACGTTTTTAAGGGGAAGTGGGTATTCTTTCATATTCATTCTATGACACCTCCCTGGAATCTGACGGATCATATGTGTGAATAGGTATGATCCAGAGCGATGGAGAGTCATAAGCTCTGAGTGGAGAGGAAGCACGACCACATGTCTCCCAGATCATCCGGGTATGCATCAATCAGGCCATGGTAGTTCATGTGCAATATTGTTTTGAGTTCTCTATGCACTTGCTGATTGAATTCAGTGTAGGCACAGGTTCTCTCCTCTTGTGGTCCAATGTAGAGTGGATCACCAAGGAGACAGTTTGTTACACCGAAGTGCAGGACGAATTTGGGGAAGAGGAAATAATAGACCTGATCAGCCTATTATTGTGTTTGTCTCCAGCCTTCATAGGGGCTGAAAGAGGGCAAGGGATCAACTTTTCCTACAAGTGCAAGAAGTCTGGTATGATTGATACAGGTGTCTTTGATCCAGTGTCTCCACCATCCTTGTTGAAGGATTCAATGCCAGAGCATCGGAGTTCTACGGGCTGTTCTGAAGTGATGATGGCAGGTGAGATGCACAACTGGTCGTAGTCAGCTATAGACCCCCCTGAAAGTGGTCTGCTGCAGATCATCAGAGACACACCTTCCCCTTTCGAGGTTGTATTCGACTGTTCCACGGAGTAGATTGATGAAGCACTGCCTACTTATTTCCCATCCAATGGCACGAGCGAGGGTGTTAGCTATCCATGTTTGTACATTGGCTCCATATTCAGCTAGGATTTTTAGTGGGAGAGAAGTAACCAGGGAATCCACTGAGTAGGGTGAGATGTAGGGATAGTTGTGAAAGAGAAGAAGTAAAAGAAGGATGTGGAGAGGAGGATGCTGGGTAGAACTGATGATGGACACAAGAAGAATGATGTAAAGATGATGAGACGAAGGATGTTGTGTGTGAGGACAAGCCACATGCACTGATGAAGGAATCGGCTTTGGCGCAGGTCACTGCGAGGTTGGTGGTTTGACCAGGCAAATCCTTGTGCCGAGTGGCTGATGATAATTATGAAGGAACAGCTGAACGATGATGATGGTCTGGCCGCAGGAGCAAAACCACGTGTGCTGAAAGATGTAGAGGGATAGAGATATGACAAGGGGCAGGTAGAGGCCGATGTGTCACGAGAAATCTGCTGCCGGCATGGGTGCTGGCTGTTGGGAGATTGGCAGCTGGCACGTGCAGATCCTTGTGCTGGTCATAGATACTGATGATTGAAGATGATGAAGGAGGAGGCGGATGCTAGCGGAGTTTCGGAAGCAAGGGCAAGTCGTGTGTGCTGTGGAAAATCGGCGTGGGTGCGGGTCGTCGCGAGATTGGTGGGTGGACTGGGGGAATCCTTGTGCCGAGCGAATGATGAAGATGGAAGCGGTATAGTTGATGAGGAGCTGGGCGCAGGGGGGAGGCCACGTGCACTGACTGATGATACTTGGTGAAAATGAAGATAACGATGACAAAGAGGATGATGACGAAGACGATGAGAAAGCTGAAGACGGCGATGATTACACAGATGAGGTTGAGGATGACAGAGGAAGGTAGATACTGAGGAGGAAGCTGATGAAGAGGGAAGGAAGAGAATGGATGATGGAGCTTGAAGGAGATGCCATACAAGAGGAAGGCACGGCAGATGCTAATGAGGGAAGGAGTTCCTTTGATGTCAGGAGAGTGACGGCTTGTGTCCCCTGTGGGCTTGAGAGCGACAAGTAGGAAGACTGGTAATGTTCGATATCCTGACAAACACACAAATTCTTCTATAGCAAGGGCAGTCCGAGAGAAGCAGAATCATCTGTGGATGTCAAGAGTGTGACGTCTTGTGCCCCAGATGGCCCGATACCGACGGGTAGGAAGATTGGAGGTATCTGATGTCCTGACAGTGAACGGATCTCTACTGTTACTACAGACGGGAAGAGGCGGCATGAGAGGGTGGCTCAAGAGTGCAACGTGAGAAGATGACAAAGGTTGGAGGAGGAAACGATAGTGGAGGATGATGATGATGCTCATGGAGCTGATGAAGCACAAAGGCATGGCTGTTGTAGTCAAAGGAGGACAGAATGGAGAAAGTGATGCGGGAGGCAGATTTGGTGACAAGGAGGGGACCATATTATGCGATCACAGAATAAGTTAGGAGGAGTAGACAAAGGAAGTCCTTTTGCGATCTGTAGAGATGAGGTTAATAGAGGAAAGTGGAATGACATGGGCGAGAAGTGGTGATAGAAAGAAGTTTTAACGAACATGGCAGAAGAGCGTGGCTCGAGAATGCTGCTAGCAGCTTGATAGTGAAGAGACACCAAACATTGCCACAGGCATGATTCTGGATGCAGGACTTTGTTCCAGCACTGAAGGATCACCAGAGCTTGAGAAGCGAGCAAAGCAATGCTGCTGCCATCAGCTATAGAGGAACTGGAGGCAGTGCAGGCGAGAAGGAGCATGGAAGACCACATGCACACGATCCGCCACGTGCGGGTGAATGGACTCACGGAGGATCGAGGTCAGGTCAACATTGCAGATGTGGGGGCAGAAGGCAGGTCAGAATGAGGAAGGTGGCGTAGGCGGCAGCAAGGGCAGGAAAAATGGAGAAAGCCCAAGAAAACTGGAGGAAGCTCAAGACGATTGGAGCAAGCCGAAGGCAAGTGGAGGAAGCCCAAGACAACTGAAGCAAGCCCAAAACAACTTGAGCAAGCCCAAGAAAGCTGGAGCAAGGCCAAGACAACTGGAGCAAGCCCAAGACACCTGGAGCAAGCCTAAGACAACTGGAGCAAGCCCAAGACAACTTGAGCAAGCCCAAGACAACTGGAGGAAGGGCAAGACAACTAGAGCAAGCCCAAGAAAACTGGAACAGGCCCAAGATTGTTGGCACTAGTGGGTTTAGAGGCACCCTCAAGGATTCCTTGCCTTCACTGGTTCACGCTACCAATGTTGGGGGCAGCCAATGGACACAAATGGTGAAGAGTGTGGAGCATAGGGATTGCGGATGAGAGTGGGAAGAAGACGTCGCATTCAGTACAACTAAATTGAAATAATTTTTTGTTCCTTATCACAATAAGATAACATTATATTGTTATAGTCTGTAATGTAAGCTTTCCAACGCATCCAAGCATGCTTAAATCGGAGAAGTTTAGCCCCTGCTATGGTCGTCAAAGTAACCCTTGGTGGAGCCACCCACCTTGCACGCTAGACAATGGGAGGTGCTTTAACGATGACCTGTCGGGGCGCCTTTCCTCGCCCATAAGTCAAGGAGAAATTCAACCTGGTCAAGGAGGTCCCTATGGTCACTTCATTCATGACCCTTGTGCATTTGGAGCTCACTGAAGACGAAATCGGATCACTTGTGGTGATGGCCCTGGTGATTCGCCACCCATGGCGAATACCAAATTCCACCTGCCCAACACCCAAACATTGGGCTAAGCTAACTTTATGAATACTCACTCAAATTGAGAAATTCAAGGCTCGATCTCGCTTGGACAAATCGGAGGAATCCAAATGTAAAGTCAGATCAGGTGTTCGACCACTCCTCAGTGGTCAAGCATGGGAGTACGATCAACGGCACTCATGGCAATGGGTACACCATGTCAATAATCCACCCCTTGCACCACAGCCTTGATGCCCTGGCCTGGGAAAATATACCATTTCAAACCTCACAGTGCAAACCAAACTCCATGCAAGTTGCATCGTGCCTGTCCTTGGGCTGTGTCTTGGTCATGGTGTCGGCGAGCATGCGCTTAGTGCCACAATGCAAAATGGCCGCATCTCCCTTTGTCACCAAGTCTCACGCCTAGTGATGTAAGATCTTGATGTGCTTGGTCCTCCTGTGCACCACACGGTTCTGGGTAAGGCTTATGGGACTCCTGTTTTCTGCATAGAGTACCGTCGGCCTCCTTTGAGGCACCCCAATATCCTTAGCTGCCGCCGCACCAACACCAACTCCTTTGCGGCTTCAGCGAGTGCGATGTACTCCGCTTCCGTGCTGGAAAGTGCCACACAGTCCTTCTTCCTGCTTGCCCATGAAACTGCTGCACCACCAAGCACAAACATGTACCTCGAGATTTTTTCTTTCATCCACATCACCAGCCCAGTCGGCATCCGAGTCCAAGAAAACTAGAGCGATTCCAACACAACAGGAGCAAGGCCAAGACAACTAGAGCAAGCCCAAGACAACAGGAGCAAGGCCACGAAAACTGGAGCAAGGCAAAGACAACTCGAGCAAGCCCAAGATAGCTGGAGCAAGCCCAAGACAACTGGATCAATTCCAAGACAACTGAATCAAGGCAAATACAACTGGACCGAGCCCAGGACAACTGAAGCAAACCCAAGACAACTGGAGCAAGTTCAAGACAACCGGAGCAAGTTCAAGACAACTGGAGCAAGGTCAAGACAACTGGAGGAAGGCGAAGACCACAGGAGCAAGCCCAAGACAACTGATGCAAGTCCAAGACAACTAGAGTAAGTCCAAGACAAATGGAGCAAGCCCAAGACAAATGGAGCAAGGCCAAGAGAACAGGAGCAAGGCCGAGAAAAATGAAGCAAGGCCAAGACAAGTGGAGCAAGCTAATATAACTAGAGCAAGCACAAGACAACTTGAGCAAGGCCAAGACAACTTGAGTAAGCCCAGGACAACTGGAACAAGGCCAACAAAACTGGAGCAAGCCCAAGACTACTGGAGCAAGCCCAAGATAACTGGACCAATTCCAAGACAAATGGAGCAAGGCCAAGACAACTGAAGTGATTTGAAGACAACAAGAGCAAGGCCAGGACAACTGGAGTAAGCCCAATACAACTGGAGCAAGCACAAGAAAAATGGAGCAAGCCCAACACAACTGGGGCAAGCCCAAGACAACTGAAGCAAGCCCAAGACAACAGGAGCAAGCCTAAGACAATTGGAGCAAGCCCAAGACAACTGGCGCAAGCCCAAGATAACTGGAGAAATCCATAGACACGTTGAGCAAGCCCGAGACAACTGGAGAAAGGCCAGGACAACTAGAGCAAGCCCAAGACAACAGGAGCAAGCCTAAGACAATTGGAGCAAGCCCAAGACAACTGGCGCAAGCCCAAGATAACTGGAGAAATCCATAGACACGTTGAGCAAGCCCGAGACAACTGGAGAAAGGCCAGGACAACTAGAGCAAGCCCAAGACAACTGGAGCAAGCCAAAGACAACTAGAGCAAGCCCAAAACAACTGGAGCAAGGCAAAGATAAATGGAGCAAAGCAAATAAAACTAAAGCAAGTTGAAGACAACTAGAGCAAGCCCAAGACAACTGGAGCAAGCCAAAGACAACTAGAGCAAGCCCAAAACAACTGGAGCAAGGCAAAGATAAATGGAGCAAAGCAAATAAAACTAAAGCAAGTTGAAGACAACTAGAGCAAGGCAAAGACAGCTGGAGCAGGTCTTAGACAACTCGAGTAAGCCCAAGAAGACTAGAGCAAGCCCAAGACACTTGGAGCAAGCCCAAGACAACAATAACAAGGTAAAGATAACTCGACCAAGCCCAAGACAATGAGAGAAATCCCAAGACAGCTGGAGCAAGTTCAAGACAACTGGAGCAAGTTCAAGACAACTGGAGAAAGGTCAAGATAACTGGAGCAAAGCCAAGACAACTTGAGCAAGCCCAAGACAGCTGGAACACGTTGAAGACAACTGGAGTGAGCCCGAGACAACTGGAGCAAGTCCAAGAAAACTGGAGAAAGCCTAAGACAACTGAAGCAAGCCCAAGACAACTGGAGCAAGCCCAAGACAACTGGAGCAATGCCAAGACAACTGGAGCAAGCTCAAGACAACTGGAGCAAAGAAAGACGACTGGAGCAAGCTCAAGACAACTGCAGCAAGGCCAAGACAAATGGAACAAGCCCAAGACAACTGGAACAAGGCAAAGAAAACTGGAGCAAGTCTTAGACAACTGGAGCAAGCCCAAAAAAACTACAGCAAGTCCAAGACATTTGAGCAAGGCCAAGACAACCAGAGCGAGCCCAGGAAAACTGGAGCAAGCGCATGACAAGTGTAGCAAGCCAAACACAACCAGATCAAGCCCAAGAAAACAGGAGCAAGCCCCAGACAACTGGAGCATGCCCAAGACAGCTGGAGCAAGGCCAAGACAATTGGAGTAACCCCAAGACAAGTGAAGCAAGGACACGACAACTGGAGCAAGCCCAAGACAAGTGGAGCAAGTCCAAGACACCTAGAGCATGTCAAGGACAACTAGATCATGTCCAGGACAACGGGAGAAAGCCCAAGATAACTAGAGCAAGCTCAAGACAACTGGAGAAATCCCAAGATAGATGGAGCAACCCCAAAACAGCTGGAGCAAGCCCAAGACAACTGGAGGAAGTTCACGAAAACTTGAGCAATTCAAAGACAACTAAACCAAGGCTATGAAAACTGGAGCAAGAACAAGACAACTTGATCAAGGCCAAGACCACAGGAGCAAGGCCAAGACAAATGGAGCAAGCCCAAGACATCCACAGCAAGTTCAAGACAACTGGAGCAAGCCCAACAACTGGAGAAAGACCAAGAGAACTGGAAAACGCCAAGAAAAATGGAGCAAGGAGAAGACAGCCAGAGCAAGCACAAGACAACTAGAGCAAGGCCAGGTCGACAAGAGCAACGCCAATACAACTGGAGCAAGGCCAACACAACTGGTGCAAGTCCAAGATAACTAGAACAAGCCCAAGACAACTGGAGCAAGTCGAAGACAATTGGAGCAAGACCAAGACAACTGGAGCAAGGTCAAGAAAACTGGAGCAATGTCAAGACAACTTGAGCAAGGCCAAGGCAGTAGGAGCAAGGCTGAGACAACTGGAGAAAGGCCAAGATAACTGGAGCAGGCTCAAGAAAACTGGAGCAAGACCCAAGAAACCTGGAGCAAGGCCAAGACAACTGGAGCAAGGCCAAGACAAATGAAGCAATCACAAGACAACTGGAGCAAGCCCAAGACCATTGGAGCATGCCCAAGATAACAGGAGAAATGCAACAATAACTGGAGCAAGCCCAAGACAAATGGAAAAGGCCCAAAACAGCTGGAGAAAGCCCAAGACAACAGGAGCAAGCCTAAGACAACTGGAGCAAGCCCAAGACAAGTGGAGAGAGGCCAAGACAATTGGAGTAAGCCAAAGACAAATGCACGAAGGCATAGACTACTGAAGGAGGGCGAAGACCATTCGAGCAAGCCAAAAAGAAAACTGGAGCAAGTCCAAGACAACTGGAGCAAGCCCAAGAAAACTTAGAGCAAGGTCAAGACAACTTTAGCAAGGCCAAAACAACTTAAGCAAGCCCGGAAATACTGGAGAAATTCCAAGACAACTAGAGAAAGTCCAAGATAACTGGAGCAAGGTCAAGACAGCTAAAGAAAGCCCAGGACAATTGGAGCAAGCTCACGACAACCGTAGCAAGGCAAATACAACTGATGGAAGCCCAAGAAAACTGGAGCAATCCCAAGGAAACGAGAGCAAGCCCAAGACAACTAGAGCGAGCCCAAGACAACTAGAGAAAGCCAAAGACAACTAGAGCAAGGCAAAGACCACTAGAAAACTGGAGCAAGTTCAAGACAACTGGAGCAAGTTCAAGATAACTGGAGCAAGGTCAAGGCAACTGGAGCAAGGCCAAGACAACTGGAGCAAGCCACGACAACTGCAGCAAGCCCAAGACAACTGGAGAAAGTCCAAGAGAAGTGAAGCAAGTCCAAGACAAATGAAGCAAGGCCAAGATAACTCGAGAAATTCCAAGACAACTGGAGCAAGCCCAAGACAACTGGAGCAAGCCCAAGACAAATGGAGCAAGACGGAGACAACTTGAGAGCACCCAAGACAACTGGAGCAAGCCCAAGACAACTGGAGTAAGTCCAAGACAACTCGATCAAGCCCAAGACAAAAGGAGCAAGCCCAAGATAACTGTAGCATCACCAAGACTACTGCAGAAAGCCCAATACAACTAGAGAAAGATCGAGACAACTGGAGCAACCCCAGACAACTGGATCAAGGCCAAGAAAACTACAGCAAGGCCAAAAAAACTGGAACAAGCCCAAAACAACTGGAACAAGCCTAGGACAATTGGAAAAAGGCCAAGACAACTGGAGCAAGATTAAGACAACTGGAGCAAGCCCAAGAGAACTGGAGCAAGCCAATGACAACTCGAGCAAGTCCAAGAAAACAGGAGCAATCCCAAGACGACAGAGGCAAGCCCAAGATAACTGGATCAAGCCCAAGATAATTGAAGCCAGCCCAAGAAAACTGGATCAAGCCCAAGACAACGGGAGCAAGCCCAAAACAGCTGGAGAAAGCCCAAGACAGCTGGAGAAAGCCCAAGACAATTGGAGCACGCCCAAGACAACTAAAGCAAGCCCAATACAACTGGAGCAAGGCCAAGACAACTGGATCAAGCCAAGAACACCTGGATCAAGGCCTAGACAACTGGAGCAAGGCCAAGCCACCTGGAGCAAGCCCAAGACAACAAGAGCAAGCCCAAGAAAAATGGAGCAATACCAAGACAACTGGAGCAAGCCCAACACAAGTGGAGCAATGTCAAGACAACTGGAGCAAGCTTAAGACAGCTGGATCAAGCCCAACACAACGGGTGCTAGCCCGATATAACAAGAAGAAGCCCTTGACAACTGGAGCAAATCCAAGACAACTACAGCAAGCCCAAGACAACTGGAGCAAGTCCTAGACAACTGGAGCAAATCCAAGGCAGCTGTCGCAAACCTAATACAACTGGAGAAAGCTCAAGACAATTGGAGCAAGTCCAAGACGACTGAAGAAAGGCAAATACAATTGGAGCAAGCCCAAGACAACTGGAGCAAGGCTAAGACAACAATAGCAAGCCCAAGACAAATGGAGTAAGCCCAAGACAACTGGAACAAGCCCAAGACAATTGGAGCAAGCCCAAGATAACTATAGCAAACACAAGACAACTGGAGCAAGGCAAAGACAACTGGACCAAGCCCAAGAAAACTAGAGCAAGTCCAAGACAACTGAAGCAGGGCCAAGACAATTGGAGCAATGCCAAGACAATTGGAGGAAGCCCAAGAAAACTGAAACAAGCCCAAGAAAACTGAAGCAAACCAAAGAGAACTGAAGTCAGGCCAAGACAACTGGAGGAATCCCAAGACAACTAGAGCAATCTCAAGAAAACTCGAGCAAGTCCAAGACAACATGAGCAAGGCCAAGACAACTGGAGCAAGGCCAAGATAACTGGAGCAAGCCCAAGACAACTGGAGTGAGCCCAAGAGAACTAGAGTAAGTCAAAGACAACAGGAGCAAAGCCAAGAAAACAGGAGTAAGTCCAAGACAACTAGAGCAAGCCCAAGACAAATGGAGCAAGCCCAAGAAAATTAGAGCAAGCCCAAGACAACTTGAGCAAGCCCAAGACAAATGGATCAAGCCCAAGACAACTAGAGCATGCCCAAGACAACTAGAGAAATCCCAAGACAATAGGAGCAAGGCCAAGACAACTGGAACAAACCCAAGACAATTGGAGCAAGTCAAGACACCTGGAGCAAGCCCAAGACAACTAAAGCAAGCCCAAGACAATTGGAATGAGGTCAAGACAATTGGAGCAAGCCCAAGACCTCTGGAGCAAGCCCAAGACAACTGGATCAAGGCCAAGACAACTCGAGCAATTCCAAGATAACTGGAGCAAGCCCAAGACAACTGGTGCAAGGCCAAGAAAACTGGAGCAAGCCCAAGACAAATGTGGTAAGATCAAGATAACTGGAGCAAGGCCAAGTCATTCGGAGCAAGCCCAAGACAACTAGAGTAAGGCCAAGACAATTGGAGAAAACCCAAGAAAATTGGAGCAAGCCCAAGAAACGGGAGCAAGTCCAAGACAACGGGATCAAGCCCAAGACAACTAGAGCAAGCCCAAGACAACTGGAGCAAGCCCAAGACAACTGGAGAAAGCCCAAGATAACCGGAGCAAGGCCAAGAAAACTGGAGCAAGAACAAGGCAACTCGAGCAAGGCCAAGAAAATTGGAGCAAGGCCATGACAAATGGAGCAAGCCCAAGGCAACTGGAGCAAGGCTAAGACAACTGGAGCAAGCCCGAGACAACTCGAGCAAGTCCAAGACAATTTCAATAAGCCCAAGACAACTGGAGCAAAGTAAAAGACAGCTGGAGCAGGCCCAAGACAATTGGAGCAAGCCCAAGGCAAATGTAGCAAGCCCAAGACAACTGGAGCAAGCCCAAAACAATTGGAGCACGCCCAAATAGTTTGAGCAAGGCCAAGACGACTGGAGAAAAACCAAAACAGCTGGAGCAAGCCCAAGAAAACTGGAGCAAGCCCAAGATAACTGGAGCAAGGCTAAGACAGCTGGAGCAAAGCCAAGACAACTGGAGCATGGCCAAGACAACTGTACCAAGCCCAAGAGAACTGGAGTAACTCCATGTTAGAAAGATAGACTACGACAGAATCCACTGCTCATAATTACCGAGATCTCAATACAGGTTCAAGTCCTAGACCGAACTTCCTAGGCAATGTTCCATCGGTCATCTCAACTGTTATGATCGGTTGCAAAATTCCATTTTTTATTTAAAATTAAAATTTTCATTTTATGTTTTATATGGCAGCTTTGGTGCATGCAATATATGTTTTCTGGGTGTGAAAAGATAAGTTATGCGAGGATAAGTGTCATCTCACACCTGCATCTCCATATAATGGAAGTTTGTGAGTGAAATGAAACATATTTAAATTTTCATATTTTAATCCTTGGAACAAAATTGCAGCATTTTTTTAATGGGTGAAATAGCCAGGATATCCATGACCCGGAAGGGCGGACCCTCCCATATAGACCCAGGAACACCACATAAGGGTGTTCTGTCCGTCCTCAGAAGTCCGACCGGCCGTCTGGCAAAGAAATTCGTGCAGACAGACCAATCATAAAATCGGATTATTTCAAGAAAAGTGATTGCAATAAGGTTACTATGTAACCCAACAAAAAAGATAAGAGTAACAAGGAGGAAAATGAAAGCAAAATTCTTCTTGTGCACCCGAAAAGAGGAAATAGAACTAAACGAAAAGAGGAAAGAAAATTAAAAAAGAGGAAAGAAAACTAAAGGGTACATGTAGGGATTACCCACAAAATTCGATTGTGTGTATGTCCTACCCGGCGTTCGGAAGAATAAAACTCCCATGCCCATGGACCTGAGAATATTCACATTTTACCCACGGAAAGCGAGAAAACGCAGCATGTCGACGCTACATGCTATGTAATGTCGGCATGCTGACGTCATCAATCACTTCGAACATTCACAAACCCCTCATTTGAGGGGTTTGTGAATGTTCGTGGGGGGGGGTTGCCTATGGTTCGCATGGGGGGTCCGAGACTCCCCATGCGTTGAAAGGGAACCTGCTGGGCCCCGCTACCGCGTGGCCCAGCAGGAGCCCGCGCAAAAATAAAACCCTAAACCCCAAATGTAAATCCGGGTAGTGTTTGACTACGGTTTGAATGGGAAATCTTTAAGGTTTGCGAGTGAGAAAAACAAAAACAAAAATAAGCGTCTCCGCTCGAACTCGAAAACGGGCATTTTCGCTCAAACGCGATCGAGCGATGAGCTCTTTGTATTTTTTTCCCGACACGCAAACCCCCTAGTTTGATTTAGGGTTTTATGTTTTGCGCGGGCCCCACCCGTCCAAAACATACAAAACCCTAAATCAAACTAGGGGGTTTGCCTGTTGAAAAGGAAAAAACAAAGAGCTCATCGCTCGATCACGATTCTCGCGTGGGAGCGAGAATCGTGAGGGGCATCGACATGTCCCACCTTGCTTCGCCCGATCAGCGGCGCATGCCGCTGATCGAGCATGGTGAAGCGAGTGTATAGGGCAGACTTATTTTTTAAGTCGCCGGGTAGGGCGTTCCTGACCCCCTCCGTTTATGGGTATTATGGGTATTATGCCCAAAACTAAATGAACTCATTCCAATTTTACTATACCTCACAATATGCTCATGGTTTAGACGGGTGCATTATGTGTATATTTACATACACAAAATAAGTTATGTATAACTCATCTTTGGCATTTCGATTTTTCCCCATCTCTTTACACCCTTAATTCATCATGTACATCACTACTTTCCGATTTTGACCTCACAACGGTGTTCCGCCCGTACTAAGAAGTCCGACCAGCTATCGGCAAAGAAATTGGTGCGGACAGACCAATCATAACATCGGATTTTTTGCAAGAAAAGTGAGTGCAATACGGTTACTATGTAACCCAAAAATGGTTAGGACTTCGGGGGAGTGACCATATACCCACAGAATTCTCGGGATCTACCGCCATATCCACGTTTCGCACATTAACCACGCCATATCCAATTTCGGACCTTTTCGCTTCTCTATTAACACTATATCCAGGGAGCACGCAAAAAAAAGCTATATCCGAATGTACACGGTATGTTGACGCCGTATGCCATCCAGCGACAACATGCTGACGTCGTCAACATGAGAGAAAAATAACAAACCCCTCTATTGAGGGGTTTGCGACTTTTCTCACAAAGGTTTGTGATATTCTTTAGTGGGGGGTCCGAAACACCCCATGCGTTGAAAGGAAACCTGCTAGGCCCCGTTACCGCGGGGTCCAGCAGGAGCTTGCGCAAAAATAGAACCCTTATCCGCGAATGGGGGTTTGCGAGTAGAAGGAAAGGCAAATCGCTCGATCACGATTCTTGCGAGGGGGGAGGTGTAACAAAACAAGCTTTTGGAAAACAAAACCTAAAATTTACAGTCAATAAAGACTGTCGCAATCATTACCTGATTGCAACAGTCTTTCGGACACTGTTCTGCGACCGACACCATGAGGTCACATCAAGCTTGACGCAAGCGCATGAAGGAAATAGTGGAAAACGAATCCAAACGACCATCTCGACAGAAAATACGGTCACGAAGTTTCTACCGTTCTTTCTAACGGAATACATAAATAATTACAAATAATAAACAAATCATAACTTTATAAAGAAACATCAACGTAGCTTCNTTTACAGTCAAGAAAGACTGTCGCAATCATTACCTGATTGCAACAGTCTTTCGGACACTGTTCTGCGACCGACACCATGAGGTCACATCAAGCTTGACGCAAGCGCATGAAGGAAATAGTGGAAAACGAATCCAAACGACCATCTCGACAGAAAATACGGTCACGAAGTTTCTACCGTTCTTTCTAACGGAATACATAAATAATTACAAATAATAAACAAATCATAACTTTATAAAGAAACATCAACATAGCTTCGAAAGGCGTGGCGAGCCATGACGACTCGGGCAAGGAAAAGACCACTCCGACGAGGAGGACAGTCATTCAGTTTTACAACGCAAAATTTTCCGAGCTCACCGAAGCCTTTCGACGCTAAGTTTGAGCACTCGCTTTACATTGGTATCAGAGCCAGGTCGACCCGCTGACATCTTCGTTGTCTCCACTCCGTCGTGAGAATCCTCACACACCACGAGGAGTGGTGACTTAGTCGACGAGCAGCAGGTGACCTCGTGGTGGTGCAGGTGGAACGCCACCCAGAGGTGCCAATACTCCACCACCTCCATGCGCGCACATCCCACCTCCACCAACCCAACCTTCTTTCGCACAGCATTACTCTCACAAAGGGCTACTGGACCAGCAAGCTGCCACATCAACCTCTTGCTACAGCAACAAGGGAAGCACAAGGGGCGAGCCAGGAGCCTTCAATATTTTTTTTTGGCAGGCGTCCAATCCAAGAAGAACAAGGGACCCGTCAGTCCCGATTTCTCCAAGCATAAAGGAGTAGAGCCATCACTTGGCCTCCGGTCCTCCATTTCTTGTGCCGTTTTTTTGTTGGATCCGTAAAATTGATCACTACCAGTTCAAGCCATTTTATTTCACTATTGTACTGTTATTCCGTGGCTATTTTACAAAAAGTGATTTCTACCTTGTAATTTCTACTCTAGTTTGTAATTCTGTCTCCAACCTGTCCGTCTATGACTTGAATCAGACAGCTGGTGCTGTTTAAAATTGCCTGTCCTCCCCCTTTTTCCAAAAAAAAAAAGAGGGTGAAGGAGGTTTGGCTTGGAGCCACCTCGGTCCACCACGGGTCTGAAGCGAGGCACACATAGTCCAATAATGTGTCCTCCACCCAGTTAAAAAAAAAAAAGGAAGGAAGAGGGGAGAGAGGGGTTGGAGGAGGAAGGTTGGAGAGTGAGAGAGCCGAAGCAAGGCCTTGCCACAAGGATGGCCGGCCTTGGGACCGGACTCTCCGCGGTCTTGGGGCGTGCTCCAAGCACCAGCCCCCGCCGCTCCAATGAACGCACGCCCTTGGGATCCAAGGAGCGTCGCGGGACATTAGCGCCCGGCGCCCACCTCGCGAAGTCGCGCCGAGAGGCGACGGCTAGANCTTTGAGCCACCTCGGTCCACCACGGGTTTGAAGCGAGGCACACATAGTCCAATATTGTGTCCTCCACCCTGTTAAAAAAAAAGAACAAAAAAAAGGGAAGAGGGGAGAGGGGGTTGGAGGAGGAGGTTGGAGAGTGAGAGAGCCGAAGCAAGGCCTTGCCACAAGGATGGCCGGCCTTGGGACCGGACTCTCCGCGGTCTTGGGGCGTGCTCCAAGCACCAGCCCCCGCCGCTCCAATGAACGCACGCCCTTGGGATCCAAGGAGTGTCGCGGGACATTAGCGCCCGGCGCCCACCTCGTGAAGTCGCGCCGAGAGGCGATGGCTAGAGGGGGAGGTACCCACCCGGTGTCGCCAAGGGGCGGAACGCCAACATCTCCAAAGCATGGACAGCAGCGCAAGACCCCCGTCGCGGCCGCTCGGCAAGGCGATGGAAAACATTGGTCGCTCGCCGTGGAGCTCGGTTTCGGCAACGAGGGCACGCCCGCCCCGAACACTCGTGCAAACGACCAGGGGTTGAAGGCCACCAAGGGGAATATCGCCGATGGTGATAGTCCCGACAGGGTTGCCGAAGGAGACGAGCATGGAGATGAATCACCCGACGAGCCAGCGGATCACGTGGTCATTGAAGCGGATCGCGAAGCTGACGATGAACCGGATGCACATGACACAGCGAGAAAGGGTAGTGAGGCGGGCAACTCCATGCTGAAGGAACCTGAAGCAGGCGATAACCAAGTGGAACGTACATTCGACCACATGGACGACGAGGGTCGTGCTCTCGTTTCGGCGGGAGGGGAGCGAGCCCGGCCTGCGAGCCGGACGAGTTCGGCGGTAGCGCAGCGTGAACTCGACAACGCCGCGCGTCGCCTGAACGTCAACGAACAACTCGATCACCTCCGCGCCCGCCTCCCTCCTGAGGATTTCACGCTGGCCGTGACCGTCATGGGTGCGCTCGCATACGACGCAGACATGGTGCGCGTCACGCTTTGCAAACGGTCGTTCATGGTGCAGCGGATGAATGAGAAGCTGTATGAGGAGAACGGGAAGTTGATGCGCAAGGTCGCGGCCGCCGACCACCGCGCAAAGGTGGCGGAGCAGGCGCTCGAGGAACTTCGCACCAAGGAAGCCGAAAACCAGCGTGTTGTGCTCAACGCAGCAGTCGGTGCGGCACGTCACGTAGTCGAGGTGGAGTTGGGACATATTTTGGAGCGTCGCGAGCGTGAAAGTGCGGAAAGTAAACGTACGAACATTGTATGACATTGTATGACATTGTATCGCGACGCGCGTCGAGCTCCAGTCGTCGATCCTGCTCCTCGCCTGGAAGCGAACGTGCCTGAACCACAGACTCGTGCAGCTCCAACTCGGGCCCAGAAGGAAGGCGGGACTGGCAGCCGTGTGGTTATTGAGCCGGCCGACCGCTACGATGGCACGTGCAGCGTCAACACGTTCCTGATGATTCTTCAGAGGCACCTCCGCCTTGCTCGGATCGAGGAAGAGGAGTGGGGTGCACAAGGTATGCTTTCCTTGAAGCCAAAGCCGTTTGAGAAGCTGACGGAGTTCTGTAAGCAAAAGCAGCAATACTCGGACCCCACCTGGGAGGAGTATTGCGAACTGATGCGTGAGCTGGACTCCAAGCCTGCTGACTCGCAGAAGGCAAAGAAGGAGCTCAAAAGCCTCGTGCAGGAGAGCATGTCGGTGGAGCGGTATGTCGAGATATTTCTGAAGACTGCAAAGAACGTCCACGATCGCCATCTGACAGAGCAGGCCAAGATTGACCTCTTTCAGAGCGGTTTGGCCAGCCCTCAGCTTCGATTCTTCTGCCTATACGACAATGGCAACGAGTGGAAATCCCTGCACGCACTGACAGCACGCGTGTGTGCGGTGTACAAGTAGAACTCCAGCATGTGGGATCGTGACGCGCGTGAAAGTGGGTCGGCGCGTGAGGTGCCGTCAGTGCCAACGGGCGGTGCACCAAAGCGGGCAGCGGAGGCGACGTCTGAGCCCTCCAAGAAGTTCCACCGACATGGTGGGGAGAACAACTCCCGCTCTTCTATCATCTGCAGACGCTGCCACCAGGCTGGGCACATTGGGTGCGACTGTCCCCAGCATGACCAGCAGTAGTAGTGGCAGGGACAACAGCAGGGCCAACAACACGGTCATGGTGCGCGTCCAGGCGGAGGGCCAAACCGCTTCCACGGTGGTGGCCAGAATCGCTTCCAGGGCGGCGATCAGCACCAGGGTGGGCAGCGTGATGGCAACGGAAATGCCCCTGCCGGCCAGTGACGCCCTCACGGGGGGCAGCGCCAAGGCCAGACATTTGCAGCCATCCAGCGTCAGAGGACACAGGGTGATCAGCGTGGACACGGACGTCCCCGTGACGATGACCAGGACTTCGAGGGAGGTGCTGGGGGACGCATCTACCGTCCCCAGCATGGTCGTGAGCAGGATTTTCACGATCCCCAGTAGCTACCGGTGGGCTGCTATCTGGGGTTGCAGTGAATCATGAGAATGATGAGGACAGGATGTTCATGTTTTGTGATGGTGATATCAAAATCTTTGAATTCTTATCGACACAACATTTCTCAACTGTTTATGTGCCTTTCGTGAATCCTGAGTCCCTCTACCATGATTGCTCATGCCCACTCTCGTATGTGACCAAAGAAAACCTTGAAAATCGTATGAGCCTGGTCATAACCACTAAAGAAAGTTGGCCAGAGGTGATAGAAGCTGCACACAAAGCTCATGAGAAGAACTCTCTGACGTCAATAACTGTGGCCGTGCCTGTGGGTCCAGAAATGAACAAGTCTGCATTTAAAGGATGGAAACTGCTGGCTTCGTTCACCAAAGGACATCGCATGTGGGAACAGTTCGAGGACATGGTTGAACTACGAAGAAGCACTCATGCTTATCGGATCTACCAATTCGAGGGCAAGCCTCCAGTGAGCCTTTTCATACGGAAGTCCAAAGCATCGATGACCATGCAATTCGATGGCAAACTGGCAAGCGCCCCTGCACGCATCTTGATGGATACTGGGGCTGATGACTCTTTTGTGAGCAGTGCATTCGTACGCACATGGCAGTTAAAGTACACGCCTCGCACTAGCACGGTGGTCGTCGGTGATGACAGAGAGGTACCAGTCCTTGGTGACTGTGTGGCACGGATCACACTGCCCGGCTTCACCACCAGCGTCCGCCTCACCGTGCTTGATCTCATGGATCCGTCTGACATTGTTCTTGGAGACCCGTGGCTTGTGTGCCACAAGGCACTCATGTGCTTCGACTCGAAGACATTGCAGATAAGTAGTGGAAGGAGAATGGTCACCCTGTCTCCAATTCCTCAAATTCAACGACCTGAAACGAAGGCTCAATCAAGCCTCTCGGCGCTCCAAGTGAAACGACGACTTCGACAAGGGTGCCGCTGTTTCTTGTGACCCTGAAGAAAATAGACGATGAGACAGAGGGTGAAGTACCCCAAGGGGTTGCAAACATACTCTTAGAGTTCTCGGATGTTTTTGAGGCACTGCCGGATGGGCTACCACCTCGACGAACGGTCGGACATACCATTCTATTGGAGCCCAGGACGGTGCCTCCCTTTCGGTCTGTGTATCGCTTGAGCCCATCAGAATGACAAGAAGCAGAAGCCCAAATCAAGGAGTACCTCTGGAAGGGTTGGATTGAGCCAAGCTCTTCCCCCTTCGGAGCGCCGATCCTGTTTGTGAACAAGAAAGATGGAGGCCTCAGAATGTGTGTGGACTGTCAGGCATTGAACAAACTCACTGTAAAAAACCGGTACCCGCTCCCGCGCATCGAGGACCTATTTGACCAGCTTCACGGAGCGAAAGTCTTCACGTCTTTGGATCTATCACAGGGCTACCATCAAATCCGGATCACAGAGGAGGATGTCCCCAAAACGGCATTCAGAACTCATCTCGGGCACTATCAGTTTCGGGTCCTCTGTTTTGGTCTGACAAATGCACCTGTAACATTCCAAGCAGTGATGAACAACATCTTCAGGGAACACCTCGGCAAATCGGTCCTGGTGTATCTTGACAACAACCTCATCTTCTCTAAGAACCACGAAGAACACGAGCGACACCTCAGAATGGTGCTTGAGATTCTTCGCAAGAACCATTTTTTCGCCAAAAGAAGTAAGTGCAGGTTTGCGCAGCCAGAGCTGGAGTACCTTGGCCACATCATTAGTGGAGAGGGGATCCGGATGGACCCTCGCAAGGTGCAGGTCGTGAAAGAATGGCCTCAACCCAAGAACTTGGGTCAGCTCCACTCTTTCCTTGGACGGGCAAATTATTTCCGGCGCTTTATGAGTGGCTATTCCACGTTGGTGAGCCCTCTCACCGCCCTGACCCAGAAGGCGAACACATGGGTTTGGTCAGCAAAATGCACTGGGGCTTTCAAGGCTGTGAAGACAATGCTGATCTCGGCACCGGTACTTGCACTCCCGAATCCAAAGAAGTCGTGGGAGGTAAGCTGTGATGCATCGGTTACAGGGTTGGGAGCTGTGCTCATGCAAGACGGCCACCCTGTTGCCTACGAGAGTCGCAAGCTCTTAGATGCAGAGACCAGGTATACCACTGGGGATCAGGAGTTGTTGGCATTCGTGCATGCTTTCAAAGTATGGCGCTGTTATCTCGAAGGTGCCGAGGGACAAATCACGGTGGTCACAGACCACAACCCCCTCACGTACTTTCAGATGCAACCGAACCTTTCAAGACGGCAGGCACGGTGGAGTGAATACCTAAGTCGTTTCACATTCACCTGGCAGTACAAACCAGGACGGGTTAATGTGGCAGACCCATTGAGTCGAAACCCAACACATTTGAGCCTCATGCTGAGCGAGAATGAGATCACAAATCGGTACTTTGCCGCTGTTGCTGTGGCAACAACATTGCACACAAACCCACTCCGTCCACCCCCAAGACCACTGGTCAGTGTGAACCCTTTCAAGAATCGCATTCGGATGGGCTACACTTTGTAACCCTGGTTCGCCGAGCCAAAAAACATTGAACGCCATAGCCTTGTGGAGGCTGCCGGGTTATACTGGCATGGCGAGCAGGTGGTGGTCCCGGATGTCAATAACTTGTGACAACATATCATGTTCAAGTTTCACAATCCGCCCTCCTCAGGTCACATCGAAATGAAGAAGACAGGACATGCACTGGCTCAGCACTACTGGTGGCCATGGTTGAGCAGTGACGTCAGAAAGCATTGCATGGTGTGTGACCTGTGTCTTCGCAACAAGACTTCAAACAAGGCACCTGCGGGGCTCCTCCAGCCTCTACAACTCCCTGACATCCCATGGGAGTCAGTGTCCATGGATTTCATCATGGGACTCCCAGAGACCAAGAAAGGCCACGATGCCATCTTGGTCGTTGAGGACAGGGCAACAGGAATGGCCCATTTCATGCCCACAACAACTCGCGTCACAGCGGAAGAGACTGCCAGCCTTTTCTACGAAGGCGTCATCAAGTACCACGGCTTACCCATCCGCATCATCTCCGACCGTGACCCGCACTTTGCAAGGCGGTTCTGGCTTGCATTGCAAGAACGGTTTGGAACGCGGCAAAGTATGTCCTCAGCATTTCATCCCCAAACTGATGGACAAACTGAGCGCATGAACCGTACACTCGAGCAGATGCTTCGCATGTACATCGACCCAACAATGGAGGTCTGGGACGACTATTTGGTACCAGCTGAGTTTGCCGTGAACAATGAGGTCAACGAATCGACTGGTTTTACCTCATTCTTCCTCAATCATGGTCGGCATCCGGTGGTACCCGCTTCAATGGTGAAGTGCGGGGGCGGCGGTGATCAGGTGTTCTCCGCCCAGGCCTTTGTCAAGCGCATGGATGCCCTCTGGCAGGATGCCAAGGCCCATTTGTATGCGGCTTGACAACGCCAGAAGGCCTATGCTGACTAGAGACGTCGTGAGTTGACGTTCTCCATCGGAGATCGGAGATCGTGTGCACGCGAAATTTGCGGCTGAAAACGCCGGGTGCACAAAAGATGTTGCCAAAATGGTTGGGACCCTTCACGATTACACAGAAGTTGGGCAGTGTGGCCTATCGGTTGGCTCTTCCACCGGCCATGCACATCCATGATACCTTTCACGTGAGTCTCCTCGCACCCTACACAACAGAGGGGTCTGTTCAGCCACCCCCTCTTGTTGTCCTCGCCGCGGAAGGCCAGTGTGAGGTGCACCGCATCTTCCAACACCGTGAGCGTAATTTGCACGCACGAGTGGTTAAGGAGTACCTCATCCATCGGGCCAGTTGTGGACCTGACCACAACACTTGGGAGCCAGAGTCGCGAGTGCCAACTGCGGCAATTGCGGAGTACTGGGAGGAACTGGCTGCCCGTCGGAACAGCGTGCCCTCGGGAGTACCACCCCGGCACGAGCCCCCTTGTGAGGATAACGTCACTGACTTTTGGGCTGATCTTTGGCTTACTCTCGACAGCTTGTCACGGGGGCGCCTGGGCACCTGTCGTGGGGTCGCTTCATGTAAAGGGGGAGGAAGCGTGGCCACTGTTTCTTCTTTGAAAGCTGAACACTTTCTGAATTATGAAATGTGCCGAATCATGATGTTATCTTCTTCATGGACTGACGCTTTTACCATCAATGATAGATGGCCATGTACAATCTACCTCTTCAGAGTAGAGAACCGAATCGAGGACGATTCGTAGCTAAAGGGGGAAGAATGTAACACAACAAGCTTTTGGAAAACAGAACCTAAAATTTATAGTCAATAAAGACGGTCGCAATCATTACCTGATTGCAACAGTCTTTCGGACACTGTTATGTGACCGACACCATGAGGTCACATCAAGCTTGACGCAAGCGCGTGAAGGAAATAGTGGAAAACGAATCCAAACGACCATCTAGACAGAAAATACGGTCACAAATTTTCTACCGATCTTTCTAACGGAATACATAAATAATTACAAATAATAAACAAATCATAACTTTATAAAGGAACATCAACGTAGCTTCGAAAGACGTGACGAGCCATGACGACTCGGGCAAGGAAAAGACCACTCCGACGAGGAGGACGGTCATTCAATTTTACAACGCAAACTTTTCCGAGCTCGCCGAAGCCTTTCGACGCTAAGTTTGAGCACTCGCTTTACTGGAGGGCGGGGAGCGAAGCGACGGGGGTGACACATCACCCCCCTCGCTTCGCTCGACCGGCGAATTCAGTCATCGATCGGGCATGGCTATGAGAATGGATATGGCGTAGTTTTGTTTTTACTTACTGGATATGGCGTTGTTTGTATTTAAGTTACGGATATCTCAGGCTTTTGTTGATGCTTGCGCGGATATATTAGCCATTTCGCCGTTAGGACTTCCACAACTGAAATCAGTGTTTGGCGATGTCGAGATAGCTGGCCAACGGCATGTCGTCCCTTTCTGACAGGCGGCGGCTTTCCCGCGCAATATCCTGCAACGGGAGTTCCGCTGGAAAGTCGATGCCTGCCGAGTTGTTTGGAGCTGCCCACGCGTAATAAATCCGACATTGATGTGAAACAAGCCGTGGGTTGCCAGGTTTGACCTGAAACTTCGAACAAAACTTAAACCCGTTTGTTTGTTTTTAGCGTAAGACAGCTGGGCGGTGCTGGGGAGGGAGGGTGGGGTGTAGGGCATCGCTCTCATTTGTGGCATTGTCTGGAAGTTGCGGGGAAGGCCTGTCTTGCGGCTCTGCCTGGCTTGTGTGCCATGGGGATCTGCTGTCACACCCCAAAAGCCTGTCGAGAGATCCACCTTTGCGGGTGGGCGATGAAGCTGAGAGAAAACGGGGAAGAGGCCGAGTTCGAACCCACCGCAAGACAAGGCTCAAGGGAACGTCGAGCTGGCCGGAGGAACACCATCGCGATGGACGGGAGCTCGTTCGCTACTGGTGCGGGCGCGGCGTTCCCCGATATCGGTCCAAGCTGGACGTTCGATGACCGAACACCATGGCAACAACCGGAACCCGATGATGACGTCATCAAGTGGAAGATCTCGGCGACCAATGGAAGTGGAAGAGCGGGAGAACCCCACGGATTCCCGCCTCCGGCGGGATCGTGGGGTGATCCGCCAATATTGGGCTCGCCGAGCCGCGGATGTGTTGAGATGTTAGGCGAAACGGTAGGATCCAGCATAAATGTCATAGTTTGCAAGTCATGTCGATGTGAGTCTATCCTATGATCATCAACGATTATTCTTCCATGACTCATCGCTATACCTCTACTCTCGCAAGTCAAAAAGTGAAAAATGTTGCCATGTGGTGACACTGCCTGTGCGAAGGCACGTAGAACAGACGGTCGGTTACGCATTGTGGCCATCCCTTCTCGAGCCGTCAATGGCGCGAAAGAATTCCTCGGCTACGACGATCTTCGATCTTCGGCAGAGTTCCTTTTGCTGACATGCATTGACGGCGCCCGGAACGGCCCTGGCGGCCAACTGCCGTCGTCATCGTTCTGACGTTAGCCCTTCCTCCCTTACATACAGCTGGCGCTTGCGTCGAGTGCCATGATGTCGTCCAGTGGCTCTGATCCCTCCCTTTCCTCCCCCCTCCACTCTCTCCAGGACTCGGTCCCCCTCACCCCTCCCTTCTGCATGCCCATGACTACGACCACCGCCACCTCTTCTCCCTCCCCTTCCGCCTCCACTTGCCACACGCAGCTAGCACTGCCGCTCCCCTCATCGCCCTCCCACGCCTCCTCTTCATGCCGCACCACCATCGCACACAGCAACACCGCCACTACCAGCGCCAGCGGCGGCACCGTTACAATCGCGGACGATTTCGAGCGAGGCTCCACAGTCAGCAGCGGCAGCGGGGATGGTGGCGGCTTCGGCGTCTTCCGCATTCACGGATCATCTACTTCATTGGCAGAAGCAGCAACAGCAGGAGGAGGAGGAGAAGAAGGAGGTGGCTATCGCTCCCCTTCATCCTCCAGCCTCGCCAATGACGGGCAGCAGCTGCAGTTCGCCACAGCCGAGCAAGCTTTTCTGCTACGGTCGGCATCGTCAAACTCTCACAGAAGGGGAGGCAGCGGCGGCAGCTTGCCTGGGGACGCCGGAAGTGGCGCTGCAGCAGGGAGTCAAATTAACGGAAGAGGGGCATATGGGGGCACAGGACCACAGGGCTTGCTTCACGGTTTCCGAGCTGGGCTCTCCTATGGAGGTGTCTCCGCTGTCCAGGGTCATTCTGGGTCTGTAGGTTCAGGTGGAAGTGGAGGCAACGGCCCGGGTTCAAGCCTCGGGTCACCGATGTTTCTCTCCCCAGTGAAGGGAGTGGTGGACAGGGGCACGGTGGGACTGAGCCAGGCGCAGAGGGAGAGGGAATCTGCAGGGATGGGCAGGCGCAAGGAGAGCACGGCTCAGTTCCGCAAGGAGATCCTGAGGCTGGAGGAGNCGTCAAACTCTCACAGAAGCGGAGGCAGCGGCGGCAGCTTGCCTGGGGACGCCAGAAGTGGCGTTGCAGGAGGGAGTCAACTAAACGGAAGAGGGGCATATGGGGGCACAGGACCACAGGGCTTGCTTCCCGGTTTCCGAACTGGGCTCTCCTATGGAGGTGGCTCCGCTGTCCAGGGTCATTCTGGGTCTGCAGGTTCAGGTGGAAGTGGAGGCAACGGCCCGGGTTCAAGCCTCGGGTCACCGATGTTTCTCTCCCCAGTGAAGGGAGTGGTGGACAGGGGCACGGTGGGACTGAGCCAGGCGCAGAGGGAGAGGGAATCTGCAGGGATGGGCAGGCGCAAGGAGAGCACGGCTCAATTCCGCAAGGAGATCCTGAGGCTGGAGGAGGAGAAGGAGGAGCTGGAGCAGCAGGCGGGGCTTCTGCGGCAGCAGCTGGAGACCCTGCAGGTACGGTAGTGGGACGGTGAAGTGTTGTATGGTGTGAGAAGATGCCAAGCGCCGTCTGCTCGCTTGAGCTACGGTCCTGTCCCTTTGCTCCACGTGCCGGATCTATGGGCTTGCCTGTCCCTTGAGCTATCGACGTGCATGGCTATGGGTTCACTCATATGTCTCTGTGCCTTGAATGGTGTCTCCCTGTGTACCGCGTTTCACCGCCGTGCTTACTTGGCAGTAGTTGGCAACATAGTACAACTTTCCCCAAGTTCTCGTCTCTCAGGCGGCTTTGCATCGCAATATCGAGTGGACCTTTTTTTTCGGCACAGAAGACGACTCAGCTCCATTGGAGAGCATGCATTGCACTGATGCGCTGGGCTGAGTGCGGTAGAGTGTGGTGGGTTGTGTCGGCGTTGGAACTGTCACGGCAGGCGGAGCAGGCGGAGCTGCGGAGTGCTTGCGCGCGGAGGGAGGCGGAGGTGGAGGAACTGACAGCCGCCCGCGACAGTGCTCTGCGCCGGCTTCGCTGTGAGGTGAGGTGAGGTGAGGTGAGGTGAGGTGAGGTGAGGTGAGGTGAGGTGAGGTGA
>SZWC01002486.1:216229-229874 GCA_023375785.1 Penium margaritaceum | reverse complement strand
TCATAGAAAGACACCGTCATCAATGTAACGGCGTCATAGAAAGACGCCGTCATCAATGTAACGGCGTCATAGAAAGACACCGTCATCAATGTAACGGCGTCATAGAAAGACACCGTCATCAATGTAATGGCGTCATAGAAAGACGCCGTCATCAATGTAACGACGTCATAGAAAGACGCCGTCATCAATGTAACGGCGTCATAGAAAGACGCCGTCATCAATGTAACGGCGTCATCGAAAGACGCCGTCATCAATGTAATGGCGTCATAGAAAGACACCGTCATCAATGTAACGGCGTCATAGAAAGACGCCGTCATCAATGTAACGGCTTCATAGAAAGACACCGTCATCAATGTAACGACGTCATAGAAAGACACCGTCATCAATGTAATGACGTCATAGAAAGACGCCGTCATCAATGTAACGACGTCATAGAAAGACGCCGTCATCAATGTAACGACGTCATAGAAAGACGCCGTCATCAATGTAACGGCGGCATAGAAAGACGCCGTCATCAATGTAACGGCGTCATAGAAAGACGCCGTCATCAATGTAACGGCGTCATAGAAAGACGCCGTCATCAATGTAACGACGTCATAGAAAGACGCCGTCATCAATGTAACGGCGTCATAGAAAGACGCCGTCATCAATGTAACGGCGTCATAGAAAGACGCCGTCATCAATGTAACGACGTCATAGAAAGACGCCGTCATCAATGTAACGGCGTCATAGAAAGATGCCGTCATCAATGTAACGGCGTCATAGAAAGACGCCGTCATCAATGTAACGGCGTCATAGAAAGACACCGTCATCAATGTAACGGCGTCATAGAAAGACGCCGTCATCAATGTAACGGCGTCATAGAAAGACACCGTCATCAATGTAACGGCGTCATAGAAAGACGCCGTCATCAATGTAACGGCGTCATAGAAAGACGCCGTCATCAATGTAACGACGTCATAGAAAGACACCGTCATCAATGTAACGGCGGCGTAGCAGGGCTTGAGCTCCAGTTTGTCGTTGGAGTTCAAGGTCCAGGTAGGACATGAAGAGGATAGCAAAGGCAGGGGCAACAGGTGTGCCCATGGCTGTCCCCTTGATCTGCCGAAAACACTCACCCATGAATTCTACGTAGGAATTCCTCATGACCCAGCTGAGGAGTTGGAGGACTGTTGGAGTTTTAGGGTGTTGTGCCATCTGCAGGAGCTCCTCGATGTAGCAGAGGGCTCGCCCAATGGGGATGCTGGGGTAGAGAGAGATGACATCGTAGGTGGCGAGCAGTGTTCCTGGTGGGAGAGGAAGCTCTTCGAACTCAAGCAGAAGAGTGAGGCTGACTTTGAGGAAGGTAGGCTGCCGCTTTACCACTGGTTGGAGCTCTGCATCAAGCCACTTAGATGCTTGGGTTGTGTTCCAGGTGCAGGAGGCAGCAATGGGTCTGCCGACAGGGGGGGGGACTTGTGTATCTTCATGATTACATAAAATGCTGCTGGCCGCCAGCCTTAGTCTGGTTTCTGGAGAAAGAAATCCCACACAGCATTTGGTATGAGCCGAGAGCTGTGGAGACTCTCTTTGATGGCCAGCAGATCCCCCTTGATTCTGGTGATGTCGCACGGTTCTCTGGTGTACGTGTTTACGTCGTTGAGGTGGGCCAGACACTCCTGGATGTATGTGGCTTTGTCCAGAACCACAATGCCAAGGTTCTTGTCCGCTGCTTTGATGACAATGTCGTCATCATCTTGCAGCTGCTTCAGGGCTGTTCTGAGTTCCGTGGCCAAGGGTCGCTGTCTTGGAGCTGGAGTAGACTCATGCAAAGCGGTAACATCCCGAATGAGAGAGTCCATTTCTTCCTCTAGGAGCTGTGGAGCTAGGGGTGGCATCCAACTTGGATTTGGGATCCGGAGGCTAGGGATTTCTGTGGAGACAGATTCTCTGAACAACCAGGCTAGTCTAACAGTCCTAAACAGGTCATGAAAGCTACGCAAGATTTCTGGCAGGGACATGTGCTTTGGTCTGATGACAAAATTGAGTCATAAGCTAAGTAGAGAGAGTTCAGCAAAAGAGAGGGACTTAGAAGAGAGATTGTGCACACCTCTATTGGTGATCCGGCTGTCCACCTGTGCGGGGGTCAACCGGCCAAAGAGGTGCAGAGCTATCTCATGTTGAAATAGCTCTACGAGTGTGTGCCTGGTCCGGGGCCGGATCCTGGCCCGTTTTTTGAACTGCTGGCCATGTTGTTGCCCTTGCCGTTGTTTGGCGTGGTAGGCGGCTTCCCGAGGATGCCTGGGCCGTTGTTGGGGCCGTTGCTCTTGTTGCTTCTCCTTCTGTTTGACCTTCTCTTTGAACCAGAGGCGGGCAGGTTCTCTGGATTTGAAACGGTTGTTGCTGCCGTTGTTGCTGCTGCAGCTGTTGCTGTAGCTGCTGTAGCTGTTGCTACTGCTGCTGCTGCTGCTGCTGCTGCTGCTGTTGCTGGTTTCGTAGCTGCCTTTGTGGCTGAGGTAGGTGCAGTGCTGTTCAAGGCTTTGTTAACCTGCTTCTGCACTTCCGCGGGCAGCCTCTTGTCCAGCTCATTCTTTAGTAATTCCATGCTGGTGAGGGTTGTATCCATCGTGGACATTTCTGCCCGTGCAGCTGCAAACTTGAGGCGGGTTGCTTCCGCTGCTCTTTCCGTGGCATTACGCGTGATCTCGCTGCGGCCGATGAGTTCTTTCACCTGGACTTCGAAGTCATCTATCACCTTGACAGCCCAACCTTCACAAAACTGGGTGATGTTGACGACTGTGGTGATGGTGGAGTAGCTTGTTGGGCGTGAGAGGTCGCGTAGCTGTTGGAACATCATTTCTTTGAGTTTGAGGAAGTGGTCCAGCAGTTTGTCACGGATGGCTCTTTTCCCGTCGATGATGCATTGATGTTACAACTTCTTGTAGGCTGCGTGGTTGGCCGCCATTTTTTGGGACCATTCTTCCTCCATGTCCCGGTCTTCAGATCTGGGAAGGGAGGGCAGGCCATTTTGCAAGAATTTGCAACCTCTCCGGTGAACTGGATCAGTTCCAATTTCATTATGGCTCTGTCCAGTTTTGCAATGTCGGAGAGTAGGCTTTTGGCCATGTCAAAGCACTTCGTGCCCACGTTCGTGAAACTTTGGGGGCGGAACTGGGACCTGCGGTGACTTGAACCACAGGGTGTTGGGTAGGAGTGCTGACGCCGTTGACGTTGTTGATGCCGTTGACGTTGACGTTGCCGATGCCGTTGACGTTGCTGTTGCCGATGCTGATGCCGTTGCCGTAGCTGTTGCCCATGCCGTTGCCGTAGCTGTTATTTCCAGCTGCTGCAGCTGCGGCAGCTGTGTTAGCTGCGTTGGCGGCTGCTGCGTTGGCAGCGGCAACGTGTGCTGCGGTTGTTGCTGCTGCTGCTGCGGCTGCGTTTGCTGCGGCTGCTGCTGCGTTGTTAGCGGCTGCAGTTGCAGTAGCTGCCGCTGTGGTAGCAGCAGCTGCCGCGGCTGCTTCGTTGGCTGAAGGTGACGGTGCAAGTACTCTCGGTGCTGCCGGGGCTCCAGTGAGCGATGGAGTGTGGAGTGCTCCGTGAGTTGCTGCAGGATCTTGAACTTGAGGATTGGAACCTCCAAGAAACATCAGTTGGAGGAGTTCTTGGCCTCTTGACTCAGCGGTGGCCGCTGACGTCGCTGCAGCGGCTGCGGCGGCGGCAGCCATGGCGGCTGCAGCTTGGGCTGCGTGAGCCGCCTGGACCGTCAAGGTGTTCGCTGCGGATGAGTGCCGTTGCTCAAAGTGACCGACTTCATTGCTCAAAGTGACCGACTTCACTGGATTTTTCGCGCACACTCCCACCTAACCCCCACCTCACTTCTTCTCCCGGACTCAATTGCAGCTCTTTTTCAGCTCTATCTTTTGCAGCTCTGAGATGTCAACATTCAATCCTCCCGCAGCTGCAGGGTGAACCGTGCAGTTTGCAGCAGTCTGCCCTGTTGCAAGCCGCAGGTAGTACTTGGGGAAGAAAGAAACAAACGTACAGCACCTGCCAGCTTGCAGGCAGGTCATTTGCGGCCGGCTCAACTGCTGCGACTAGCAGTGTTATCCTGCTGTTTTGCTGCACCCAGCAGATAGCGTTCAGCTTGAAAGCGTGCAGCGATTAGGGTCCAGTCCTCTAGCGTTTACCGCCTAACGTTGGGCTGGCTGCCGCCAAGCAGCATCGGGCCTGATGTATTTGAAGTTCATTGGCGTGGCGCCAATCGTCGATTGGAATGACGATAAAGACAGGCGACCGTTGCCTGTCTTCGCCTGATGGTCATGCGGTAAAACAAAAAAAGGAAAGAAAAGAAGCAAACAGGAAAACCTACCTGAATGTTTTTTTCGTTGCGACAGTGTTAGGAAAAACAGAACGGGCCTTGCACACCAGGTCAGGGGGAGAGCTTAGAAGAAAGAGAAAGCTCCCCCTTGTAGGGCACGACCACCTTCCGCACGCAAATCTGCCGGATCGGAGCCGACGATCCCTCGATCCGAGTTGGTCATGGTGACGTCGATCTAACCCCCCAGGATGTAGCCCCGAAAGCAACACTGATCTGAACCACGTGGGCTGAACCGCACAACCGATCACTGCTCACTCACTCACTCACTCACTCACACGTACGTACGTTACCCATGCGGCAGCACAGTGGTCTCAGAATGGGCACTCTGACACGGACACAACCTGGCTGTCAGGAGGCCGACCCTGTTCACTGCAGCTTACTCTGCTAGGAGAGAGAGGTGTGTATTCTGACCAGCCACCGGCCAACAAGCTGCTGCGCCAGCATAGGGTTAGGCCTAGGCCTTCATGCCTCGTGCTTGGTGAAAATGTTGACCTCTCACGCGCTCGTCGATCCACGCACGACGTGCACCGCTCATATTGACGGACAATTCTTTGTCAAGCGTTGGTGCAACAGCAGCAACAATGGTCGTTGCATTGCTTTTTCATTTGGGCTGTCACTGCGCATCAGCAGTGCCACAGTTTCAGACGCTTTGCGGGACGTCAAATAGAATCGACACTCAGCTCGCTGCCCATGGTGTCCAGGGAGGCTGACTAGAGCGTGCTGTGTTGGTACACGCTCGTAAGTCTCGGAAGTCTTTTTCGTCTCATGCATGTGTGAGCTTCTCCTTCTCCTCTTCCCTTTGCAGGTCTTTTTGACGTGGTGGTGTTTGGCGATTGGCTGCCACGCCACGTGTGCGGCCGGTTCCACGCGCTGTGTGCGTACGCGCGCTGCTGCTACGTGGCGCTGTGCGTCGTTGCCTTGTCCTTTCTTCCGCCATGGCTCTCCTCCATATCCTCGTCCTCATCCTCTGACTCATCGCCGTCGCCGTCATCATCGTCGTCCCTGTCGTCAACATCGCTATCACCGTCGCCGATCTCGCCCTCCTTGATGTCACCGTCCCCATCCCAGTCGCCGTCATCCTCCTCGCAAAGTCGCAGCAGCAAATGGCGGTTTGACGCCGCAGTGGTGGATCAGGTGTCTGCGGTCATTCCCATTCTCAAGCTCGGCATGCCGCACTGCAAGGTATAGTCGTCGCCGAGTTGCCCTCCGTCCCTCTGTACCTTTTGCAAGAGTTTCTGTCGGAAAGGGACCACACACGATGACTGCTGAGGCTAAACGCGAGGTAGGTGCAGAAATTTTTGCCAGAGAATGTGCTCTTCAGGATTCGTTGCCACAATCAGGTCGGTGACCGGGATTTTCTAGTCAGACAGTAGTCAGACTCTGAAAAACTTGGGAGTCTGAAAAACTTGGGAGTCCGAAAGACTTGGGAGCGGTCGGAAGATGCGTCCTCTGGCCTGGGAGACTCTTGGGGGCCTCGGTGACCACTTCTGGTCCTTTCCGGCTCGCCTCGCCAGGATCTGCCTGGCACGGGGGCCGCGCCGCTGCTCTGTGGAGGTCTTCGAGCGTTGGGCCCAGCGGGCGGTCTCTGCCCTTGCGCAGCGGGTCTCCATAGCGGGCATTCGCAGCCAGTGTGCTGCGATACGGTTCCACGGCGTCCATCATTGTGCAGCTGCAGACCCTCGGCCTGAGGAGGATGTTCGCGTATGGACTGGGTTTGCCGAGTGCCCTCTCTCTGTTAGATCTTTGTGCCTTTGAACCGGTCTTTGCCGGTACTTAGCTGCTTTTCTTTTCCACCGTTCATGTGCCGTTGGTGGCGGCGTCCTTTATACCCCGCAGATGTGCCGATCAGGGGCAGCGAGTTTCTTGGTCTCTTATTAACCACATTTATAAAAAGAAAAAAAAAACTTGGGAGTCTGAGTTTGGACTCGGACTCGGAGCACGCGTCCAAGTTCAGACTCGGACTCAGCTTGGACTCAAGCTCGGGCTCGGACTTGGACACGCTGGACACTATGAGTCCGAGTCGAGTCTGGACTTTAGTGTCCGAACGTGGACTTGGGATAGTCGGCTGGCAAAAAAGCATGCAAAGAAACCATTGACTCTGGCTGTGCTTTGCTCGTGGAAACGGTTCATTCTGCAATGACAAGGACAAACAAAGGATTTTGGAAGTTGGACTGGGGCCTTCCAGAGGATTGAGCACCCGAGAGTCTGACTTCATACTCGGGCTCCGACTCGACTGATAAGCTGACTCCAAACTAGGACTTGGACTTAAAACTGGTCCAAACAAACGAAACCGGTTTCGATTGCTTTGATTTCATTGCTGATTGGAATCGAATCGCAGTAGAGTCAAAACTGACCCTGGGTCAGTCAAAATCGAAACCAATTGAAACCTGGATTCGACTTTGTGAAACCTTGTCAGAAAAAAATAATCGATGCCAAAGATGTATTGAGTCAAAACCTATGCCACTTAACAAGAGGGAAAAAAAAACCGAAACCAATTTCAGCTTGTGAGTTAAATGAGTCGAAATCCATTTGGAAATGGTTGAGATTGAGAACAAAATACTGACTTTGATTTTGTTCCAACAGCCCCGATTACCGACACTATCCGTTGTTCCAAGATACTGGCCGTCAATGGTGAATTCCGTAGATATCGGCGATATCAAGGAAAGAGCAGTCACCAGCCGAGTCGCAGAGTGAGGTCAAGCTTGCAACTTAGGCAACCCAATGCAAAAAGTGCATCGGTCTACATCGACCGATACCCTACTCGGTCCTGTGGAAGCTCCTGTTCTTAGGGATGGCCTCGGTTTATAACTGAACTTGGTTTGGGACCAAACCGAACCGAAACTGAAACCAAAACTGAGACTGGCTTGGATTCGGTTTTGATTTCGGCCCAAGCAAAACCGAATGGACTTATCACTCAGTCTGTAAGGCGTCCATTTTTTATTTTTCATTTTAACTTTTAAACATTTATTTCTTCAAGTTTTTCCCCTGCAAATCTCACCCAAAAAAAGGGAACCAGAAAAGACCAGATCCTAAACTAAATCTGACAGAAAACCGACCAAAATCGACCTAAACCCTTAGCGATCCTAAAATCCCCAATTGCTAATTGGATCGCTTTTAGAACTTGCTCCAAGAATCGCTCTTCAAAGTAAGGGAAATAGGGAATGATTGTTCCATTCTTTTAAAGACGTAAAACTTTTATCTCACTGCTCCTCCCCCTGAATTACCTGTCCTTTTTTTTATGCCTTTTTTTTCTTTTCTTTTTTCTTCTTCCCCTCTCTCTCTCTCTCTCTCTCTCTCTCTTCTCAGTTCCCGGGGCGAGTGTGAGGCACGGCGGATGGCACCCCAATCCCAGAGCCGCCCTTCCGCGTGTCCCACGCGGATGAACAACTCCGCTGGCTCGGTGCTGGACGTGCAGGCGGTGGCGGCCGCTGGCTGCCTGCCGGCGGCGACCTCGCCCAGGTGGAACGACCTTTTTTCAGAAACCTGCCGGCGGTTTCAAGCCCTGTCCGTTCTATGTCATCCTCAAGGTGCACAAATCTCCAATCCTTGGACGTCCTATCGCCGCCAGCCACTCTTGGGTGACTAACAACGTCTCCAAGTGGCTTGACGCCGAGCTCCGTCCCTTGGTGGTGAAACAATCCACTTACTTGCGGGATAGCACCTCTCTCCTCCTTCACCTCTCCTCCACCCCCTTCCCCAACAACTATCTCATGGCGACCTACGATGTTGAGGCACTCTACCCCAGCATCCCGCTCGCCAAGGCATTGCACTGCATCAACGTCATGCTACACCAAGTACGGCACCCGAAGACACCCCTTGTCATGTCTCTGCTTTCCTGGGTGAAGTACAACAATGTTGTTGAGTTCCGAGGCAGGACATGGAAGCAAATAAAGGGAACTGCTATGGGTAACCCTGCTGCCGTGTGCTTTGCAGTGCTTTTCATGAGTTTTCTGGACAGGTTCTTGGTTGTCAGTGAGAATCTACTCCAGCACAAGAGATACATCGACGACGGGCTTGTTTTTTGGTCTGGACCCGAGGCAGGTCTCCAGAATTTTCTGGAACACATCAACTCCCTCGACCAAAACATCCGCATCAAATACTCTATCAGCTCTTGCAGGATTAACTTCCTCGACCTTTCCATCTTTAAGGGCAAGCAATTCCTGAACAGCGGCCTCCTGGACACCACCACGTTCCAGAAGCCCATGAACCTGTACCTGTACCTGCCCTACCGCGGCTACCACACGCTCAGCTGCAAACGCTCTTTCATCCTTGGAGAGCTCCGCAGGTACCTCCTCCAGTCCTCCGGTGAGAGAGACTTCTGTCTTCTCCGCAATGCCTTTTTCAAGCGGCTCCGGGCTCGAGGGTACCCTGCACACTTCCTCCACCCCCTCTTCCTTTCCTGGACCTACTCTCAGCGGCCACAAGTGCTGGAGAGCGTCCGCTCGCGCCAAACTGCCACGACTACGCACGACGACCCTCGCAGGCCCCTGGTGTTGAGGACACTCCTCCTGACCCCTCGGTCAGAATCCCTTCACCTGGGGACAATTTTTAGACGTTTTGCAAAACGTCTAAACCTGTTTAATCCTGCCGTGTTCCCACCTCGTGCTATTTTGGCCTGGCGACTTCCTAGGAAACTTTCTTGTTTTCTGGTGCGTGCGCGAATCCCTCCTTGAGCATTTAGTGGCCTCGGTTGTACTTCGGAGCGTCGAATTTCGCGCTGCCAGGTCCCCGAGCCGCCCAGCTTTCGCTAGTTGCGACGGGTCTCCCCCCTCAGGTTGTCCCACGTGTGTGTTCTTAGCATGCGAGATTCCGTCATGTTGTTCATTGGCCTGATGAAGGCTCACCCGAGCTGAAACATGTTGCCAGCCTTTAACATTTGACTTCTCTCTCTCAAACATGCCTAGCACACGTGGACTCCTCTCCCTCAATCCATCTAAGACTACGAGCTCTTGTGCCCCGAGAAGCATCCCTCCACTGGAGTGTGTTTTGAGCACATATCTTTGTTTGAGGGGCAAAAAGGGTCGGTGAAGTGTCCGTTGCATGTAGGGTGGTGCATTTTCAATATCGTTCTGGCAATATCGCCAACATCGATGTAGATATATCGATATTGATATCGGTATCGATATCCACATAGGTATCGATATCGCTCCGATATCGATACCGATATCGATATCGGCCTTCTGGCTACCGGGTGGCAAATGCCACCCGGCTGCCAATATCGGCCGATATCGGTAGCCAAACAGGCACGTTCGGCCTGTTGGCAAATATCGGCGATATCGGGAGCAATATCGCCGATGTTGCCAGCGATATCGGCGATATCGTAGCGCGATGTTTGCCGATTTCGGCGATATCGTCCGCGCACACTAATGACAACGCTCTCTGTTACTTTCCCCATTATTGCTCCTACACTTCCAAGTTTTCACAGCTGGAATCCTGCAACTTTGGGGGCTCTCTCTCAAGCCAGTGCACACCAGATCTACAAGTCCAACACCCTCCAGATTACATTCCTTGATGGGAGACAGCACGCACACCTCTGTGTGACATTGGGCAGCGAAGATGGGGGCCACCAAGGGTGTGGTGGGTGGATGGGAGGGGCGGACAGGTTCCCAAGACGCAAGTACACAACGTTTCTGGCCCACTGGGGCCAACAGATCTATGCCAGTTTTTTTTCCAACTTACAGGCCGGCATTCTCCCTCATTTTTTGGCCCACTGGGGCCAAGTGATTTATCGCGAATCTTTTAGGAGCGGCCAGTCCTTCTCAACAGCCTACAACAGCCCACAGTAGCCCACAGCAGCCCACAGGAGCCCACAACAGCCCACAAGAGGTGCTGGAACAGGTGCAGGAACAGGTGCAGCGGCAGGTTTGAAAGCAGGAGCAGTAGCCCTCAGCCATCAGCCCTCGGCTCTCGGCCCTCGGCCCTTAGCCCACATACACGCACACGCACACGTACACGCACACACACGCACACGCACGCGCACACGCACACGCACATGCAAACGCACACGCACATGCACACGCACACGCACACGCACACGCGCACGCACACGCACACGCACACGCGCACGCACACGCACACGCACATAATCACTAAGCAGCAGCAGCCGTCAACATCCAGCAGGAGCAAGTAGCAACATGGACAACAACAGGGGGAAGAAGGATGGCACTAGTGAGTGCCGGCCTTTTCTGATGGTTTGCTAGGAACAAACGTTAGGGATCACCGACATTATCGACGGCAAGTGAAATCGGGTCCATACCGCCTGTGCCACGCGCCACTGCAAGTGCCGGCACTGCTGCGTCTATCGTCAGGGCGTCATTGGCCATTGCTGCAACCGTTGCATCCTCAGGTAGTGGTGGTGCAGCTGCCGCAACAACAGCGGCGTCTCAATCCGCACTTGCCAGCAGGGCAAGCCGGTCAACGTCAACAGCAGCAGCATCATCTACAGCATGTGGTTCTCAAAGGGTGGGGGCAGCTACCACTTTAGGAGGCCCATCCTTATTAGCAGGTTCAGCAACACCAGGCACATATCTGCAGACTGCAGCAGCAGGACTAGGCGCATCAGGGAGGCAGCATGCAGCTGTCATTCTCTCACCCGAGGCATCACCGGGAACGATTGAGAAGGTGGTAGATGGTTTAGCGGCGTTAGCGGAGCAGCGCAACGATGGGGACAGTGAAACATTACGAGATTTAGGAAGAGAAGAGGGCACACATGTCCACCAAACACGACATGGGGACGAGAGAGCAATAATTAGCGTAAGCATGCAGTCGTTCCATGTGGGATCGAGCGTGCAACGTGAGGCTGGGGTAGAAGAAATGGGTGAGGGAGGCAGGAAAGCATCACATAGCAGAGCCGTCGATGGATGAGGAGCAGTTGCACACAGTGTTGCCATAGGTGGTAGAGGAGGAGCAGCCAAAGGGCAGAGTGGTAGCGACGAGGAGGATGCAGACTCAGAGGAGCCCACGTGTGACATCAACAATGAGAGCATTCCAACATTGACGAGGTGGCAGGAGACTTTCAAGCTAAATGATAGATATTAGAGGCGGCAAGTTGAGAAGAAAAGGAAGTTGATTGTAGACTCCCTCCTCGCAGTGCGTGAGAGGAGGAAAAGACAGGGGGAACAACATCACATCAGTCAAATGCCTCATTAGACTTAGAAGCAGCAATCAAAGCTAGAGAGATGGTGGAAAAGAAGTGTTGAGAGTATCTACAGGCACGAAAGCGTGTTTTGGAGGGGATGCAGGCTGATCAAGCCTTGAACGCGCTCTTTATGTCAGCAGCACCTGCAAGAGAGGTTGCACATGCAGCAACGGAGTTTGATGCTTGGTTGGCAGTCATAGAGGGTGGTAGGGCCCCAACTGGTCCTGAGAAAAGGAAAGGGCGAGCAGTTGACGTGGACGATGACGAGGAGGACGAGGTGGATGAGTTTGACGCACTTGCTATGGAGCGCGCATAGCGGGGGCAGTATGTGACGGATCCAGAGGATGTGCCATAGTTCTATTACCGCAGGCATGCACCGCTTGTGGATGATGCACAGTTCAAAGCTGAGGCAATGCCGGAGTGGGTGGCAAAGTTGTGGGCTGAGAAGTTGGCTGTGAAGCTCAAGTGCAACAGAGCAAATGACTATTAGAAGGGGCGACCGGATTTTGATGACAAGATAAAGTGGAACACGTGGTACGAGCTCGTGGTGGAGGAGAAGATGAGATACGCTTTGTGGGAGAAGTTGGGTCTAGAGCGGCCTCAACGAAAGATCGACATTCTCGCCGAGGTGGAAGTGTTGCTCTAGGTAGAGGGGATTATCATTAGGGAGAGGGGTGAGAGCAGTAGGACAGGGAGCGCGAGAGACGAGGGAAAGAGAGATGCTGTTGGAAGGAATGGTACTGTGCTAGTTGGTGGTGGAGAGGGGAGAGGGGTTGGTGGAAGAGGGACTGGAAGGGGAAGCAGAGGTACGGTGGGTGGGAGAGGGAGGAGAGGTGGTGGTGGGCGAGATGCAGGGGGGATAGGTAGGGGCTAGAAACGAGCGAGAGAGGAGGAGGAGGAGGAAGCCTCAAAAGATAATGGAGCAGACCAGACATGGAACCTGGAGGATGACGATGAGGATGATGACGAGAGTGGTGGAGAGGATGAGACCGAGGAGCGACTAGTGGCAAAGACGGCTACAACAGCTGTAGCGCGTACGGCAAAAGCAGAGGCGAGACGGTGTGGGCGAGCAAACCTGATGGACGATGACAGCTTCCATGCACCCGTGGCAAAGGTGCGACGACGTGGTCGAGCCATGGGAGGCAACAAGGGGAAAGTGGAGAAGGTTACATGGCATCCTGGGTGAGATGAAATGAAGAACGATGTCAGTGTCAGGGAGGCGGCAATGCAGCATGGGCCTGGTAACCTAGAGTGGATCAGCTATATGAGAAGAGTGATAACCCTGGGAGCTGGATGTGGATAGTCTGTAATGAGGCAAAAATTAGGAATGGTGGCATTCATACAAATCTGATGAGTCGCGTGAAATCTTGCCATAAAAAAAGAGCGTGCGACGTCTTTGTTCCTCCAAAAAAAGAGGTTGCACACACCCATAGCGCCGCCATCCAGATTGCCATCGCCAGTAGTAATAGGCCCGCTTTCTCTCAGAGCCGGCATGAGAAGAGTATGTGCCGCATGTGAGTCAAGAATAACCTCTTGTTCAGGGTGGTAGAGCAAAAAAAAGTGAAAGATTGGGTAGCTGAGCTCAACCCTCCAGCAACACTACAAGATAAACACCAGTTGGCAGAGTCGATTCGGACAGATTGGGGGCTGTAGAAGTATTTCGTGAAGTAGAAATTGAAGAAAACAAAAAGCAGCCTAGCATTGGCGACGAAAGGTGGTAACCGCAAATCGTACCTTACGGTCACGGTGGTGACATTGTGATATCGATATCAATATAGATATCGATATCGCGATATCCATATCGATATAGCTTTTTTACATCAATATCGACGCCAACGGGGTTCAATATCGATATTGAGGTTGATATCGATATCGCCGATATCGTGAACAATTTTTTGATATCAATATTAAAATTGATATCTATGCAAATCTGAGAGAAAAAGTCAGAAATAGAGATAAAAGGGTTGAGAAGGAGGCAGAGAGGGAGGGAGGGAGGGAAGGAGGGCAGAAAGGTGAAAGAGAGGGAGGAAGGGAGGGAGATTGAGAGTGAGCGAGAGGGAGGGAGTGAGGGTTGGAGAGGGAGGAGGGCGGAGGGGAGGAACACATGGAGGGAGGGAGGAGAGAAAAGGGAGGGGGGAGGGAGGGAG
>SZWC01002486.1:135866-162661 GCA_023375785.1 Penium margaritaceum | reverse complement strand
CAGAGCCGCTGCGCATACCCCAACTTTGGAAAGCCATATCTCCCTCGATACTTGTCCGATTCCGGCAAAACAACTTCCACCGGATTCAGCGACTCATTAACTTTGAGGGGCAATCCTCTATTTTAGGATCCGAGCAAATGTCGAGTCGCCAGATCCGCCGGAGCGGAGTTTCCATTTTCTGGCGGCTCGTCAGCGCCTCCCGGCGCCGCACTTGGGCATGCGGAGGGGCAATTTTTCAACAAGATCTAGTTGAACGGGTGAGGAGTTTGTTGAAGAATGCGCAAGAGGGAGGTATATTCCCACCATTAAACTTCAAAACCTTGGGTATCCTTAGGATTCTTGTTAGGTTCAGTTAGACCATGCACAAAATGTTTCATAGATGACATGCATTGGTGTAGGAGTTTGCCAGCCTCTGCACATGCATCCGCTATCACCTCTGCAACAACCTTTGCAGCAACTGCTATCTCTTCCGCCGCATCGGCCATCTGGACCTCCATAGCTATTACAGTCACATCATCTTCTTCTACACCATCGGCCGCCACCAGCCTCGTTACAGCTCCTTCCTCCATCACTTCTACCATCACCACAATGGAGGTGGCTCTAATTGTTGGTGCTCTAGACCTAGTGTTCCTAGTTGCGTTCATAGTACATGTCCTCTCTACTACTACAGCAGCCGTTGTTCCTCTGCTTCTTGCCCTTCTCCTCACCTCCTACTATCGCGTACGGGCTCTCTTTGCATCTGCCTCTTTTGTTGGTTGCCTACCTCGCCCTTCTATGTGGTGGCTTGCATGTGTACCCAAGGTGGGTTTGTCCTTAAGCACAACTCCAATGTGCCTTGGAAATTCCCAGTTTTCCCACGCCCATAGGAGCTTGGGAAACTGTGCTAGACGATTTCCGGGTAGGATCTTGTCGTCGTCACCACACCTGGTGACGACGAGTCAGACATCGCTGACCTACAGTGCTAGCTGAACCTCGCCCGTGAGGCTCAGCAAGAGGTTGAAGATAATCGCACAGCCTTTGCTGTTAAGGTCGCAGCCATTGTGCTTAAGCGCCTTCTTGTTGCGTCAATCCCATTTGCTACTAGAACTGCTGGCACTAGTGCAGGTACTGCATCCACTTCATTCGCTACTCCCACAGTTGCTACAAACGCCGATGACACTTCATTTGCCGTAAACACCGCTGTCTTGGTCCTATTGGACTAGACAAACACAGCAAGCAAGTGCAAGAGACGGGAGAGGCCAAAACAAGCCGGGTCTTTGTCCTTCCACTAGCATCGTTTTGTGAGGTGTCAANTGCCCCTGTGACTGTCTTGACTGTGCCCAAGGAAAAATGCATCGATCTCCTTTTGCCCCTACTGACTCCCAATCCTCCCATCCCCTTGACCTCGTCCATGCTGACGTGATGGGTCCTCTTCTTTAGAAGTTCCTTGGGGGTGTCGGTCGGTTAGTTCTTTGTCTTACAAATGACTTTTCCCAGTTTCACTGGGTCTTCGCTCTTCGTCAGAAGAGAGATGTCTGTGCAGTCATTGAGTCATGGTTGGTACAAGCTGAACGCTCATATTAGCACTCGTTGCAGTTATCTGTAGTGACCATGGTGGTGAGTTCCTCCGCCGCACTGCCCGGTTCCTTGAGTGCAAAGAGGTGTGTCTTGAGACATTGGCTCCCTACACACCCCAACGGAACGGAGTTTCTGAACGTTGGAATTGGACACTTGCCAATGGTGCTCGCACCCTCTTTTCCGAGTCTGGTCTCCCTTCCTTTGTTCCCCTTGGAGGCCATGAGCTACATGACCTGGGTCGAGAACCATGTCCCACACGGCATTCTCCCTTGCACTATCACTCCTTTTGAATGCTTGTGTAGCATTCGTGCTTACCTCCGCCTTGCTCAGGTCTGGGGAAGCGTTACATCTGTCTGGCTGCCATAAGATCTGTTCGATGGGAAAATCTCCCCGAATGTTCGTCTCGGCCCCTTCTTGGGTGTCTCTGCCCAATGCAAGGCCTGGTGCTTTTTGGGACCCTGAGCTCCCGCATGTCATTGAGTTCCGTAATGCCTTGTTCTTCGTGTCTTTCTCCGTGACCTCAGTTGTCCCTCGGCCTCCTTTCTAGCGCTCTGTCGATTGTAGTGGGATGTTGGCCCTACGGTCCGTACTGTCTCTATGTTCCCTACTGTTTCTACAGTTCATGTTATTGTGTCTTCCCAGTACCTTTTACCCTCCGAGCGTCCTATAGCGCATGCCACCGTGTCCACATTGTCCTCACTGTCCTTATCTGTGTTGTCAGGCTTGCCTGGCGCTCGAGCATTTCCTGTTGTGACCTCTCCTATCCCGTCGGCGTCCGTGTCCCCTGCACACTCCTCTGCGACCCCATCCATTCCACACTCTCCTGTCATGCCCAATCAGTCTGCCCCTGACCCGCCGCTGTCTGGAAATCCTCCCTGTCCTGCACCCATCTCACCGTTGGGAGATGGGTGCAGGACAGGGAGGATCATGGCTGGCGCCTTTGCGCACTTCTCACGCTCTCCACCAGTGTATGTAAACCTNCTCACTGTCCTTGTCATCTGTGTCATCAGGCTTGCCTGGCGCTCGAGCATTTCCTGATGTGACCTCTCCTATCCTGTGGGCGTCCGTGTCCCCTGCACACTCCTCTGCGACCCCATCCATTCCGCACTCTCCTGTCATGCCCAATCAGTCTGCCCCTGACCCGCCGCTGTCTGGAAATCCTCCCTGTCCTGCATCCATCTCACCGTTGGGAGATGGGTGCAGGACAGGGAGGATCATGGCTGGCGCCTTTGCGCACTTCTCACGCTCTCCACCAGTGTATGTAAACCTTCTACCCATCCTTCTCAGTCCCCATCCGCATGGTCACCAGCGTTGCTGATTGGCATGGATGCCTTGGCGACAGGGGTTGTCCACCCTAGCTCTGGCCTTGGATATACACTGCTTAGGATGGAACATGAGCGAGCACTTGACGTCGCCATCCTTGGCAGCATCGGTGAGTGCCACGGAAGCATTGTTTCCATACCCTTGTCGCCTGATCCAACTACATATTGACAGGAATGTGGAACGCCCGACTCATAGTAGGAGGTTGCCATGCGGGACGAGCTCCGACCTCTAGACAATCATGCTGTATATGGGCTGGTCTATCTATGGCCCGGTCGTAAGGCCATCGACGACCGTTGGATCTTTCATTGGAAATACAAACCAAACGGTGCACTTGAAAAGTACAAGACACGTCTCACTGCCAAGGGTTTCTTTAAAGTCCTTCAGATTGACTTTGATAAGACATTCACTCTTGTCGGATGATACATTACAACTCGCACCAACTTGAGTCTTGTAGCACACCATGATTGGGAGCTTGAGCAAATGGACATGAAAAACACTTTCCTACGTGGACGATTCAATGAGAAGATCTACATGGTGCAGCCCTCAAGGTTCTTGGATGGCAGCGACTAAGTCTGGAGACTACAAAAGGCCCTTCATGGCCTCAAGCAACCACCATAGTGTTGGAACCAAGAGATCACCTCCAACCCTGAAATGTGGGGGGTACCAACGTAGCACAGTGGATCCTTCCCTCTTTAACATACCACGGTCTACATCGTTTTCCGCCATCCTCGTCTACGTCAATGACTTGCTGATTGATTCCCTGAATCAGGAGGTAGTGTCATCTGTAAAGATTGTGTTGCAGTCTACATACAAGATGAAAGACTTGGGTCCAGCACGTGTCTTTCTCAGCATGGAGCTTGAGTCTGATCGTGCTCATCGTGTCCTTCATGTTCACCAGGTAGCATACCTCAAGAGCCTGTGAGAATGCTTTGCCTCCCTGTTCGGGAGAGGCTGCTCAAAACTCTGGTTGTATTGAAGGTGGGGGAGCCGGTGGATGTAACTGCCTACCTACGTGCCATAGGGTCCTTAATGTACCAAGCTACGACCACAAGATCAGACGTCGCCTTTGCTATGAACTTTCTTGCTCTGTTCTCCCAGTGCTAGAGGGCACCACACATGGAGGTAGTGTTGCATATCGTCAGGTATGTGCTGTCTTCTCCACGAGTCATTCTTTGCTACCGGGCATAGCCATCAGCGGTTGTTTATGGCTACACTGACAGTGGCTGGGCGCATGATATAGATGCTCACAGTCACATTGGCTTTGTCTTTTCCGTCGATGGGACACCTATCTCGTGGAAAATTGGCAAGCAGGGTTTTGTGGCACGTAGCTCTAGTGAAGCCGGGTATGTTGTGCAGGGCGCAAGCACCTGTGAGAGTGTGTGGCTGTGTCGATTGCTATGATAGCTACGTCTTCACATCCGCAACATCACTTTACGCTGTGACAATCAAAGCATGAAATCCATTGATGATCATGACGGAATGGATTACAATCACACAAAGCATATCAATGTGCGACATCATATTATGCGTGAGCATGTGGCTGCAGGTGACGTCCACATTGTCTGGATTGACACCCGACAACAACGGCTAACTTCCTCACAAAGGCACTGAGCAACCATGTCTTCAAGATTGTAGTTCACTCCGTTGGGTTGCTTTTCCCTTGTGGTGCTCCCAGTTGATGTGTCATGCCATTGCTTGTGTACAATTCTGTCTTCCATCACGCCTTGTGACGTTGGTGTTGTGAGTGTGTGTATGAGTCTGTGTCGGCAGTGGGTCATGGGGGAGTGTTGGTATGTGACAGTACCACATGGTGACCAATAGCATTGTTGCACACTCATCTCACTGATGCAGGTGAGTGACCAGAGAGAGAGAGATGGCTCAGCTAGTGGCCTTCCCGTGGTGACGTTGCAGCACGACTATGCACTCCTTGACTCACGTGGCCAGAGACCTTTTTCTTGGTGCAAGAGACCAAGACAAATTATTTGTGCCGCCTGCTCATGCTTGGTGATGTTGCCCGCCAAGCCGGGTGCTCATCCAAACTTGTTGTTTACCGGTCTCTTGGCATGCTTGATGGATTATTTTCTTGACGTGTAGACAGGTGGTTCGATCAACCAAAGCTTGAGGGTAGTGAGCTAAAGTGATCTCACTGCTCCCTCGCTCACTACCCCTCATGTAGCACTTCACGTGGTTGTTACTCACTTCCATCTTCCAATTTTTCTGACTCTCCTTAAGCATTCATGGCTTCTTTTGGCATCTCTACTCTCTTGCATCTGCCTATTGCGTTTTTCTAGTCCAGCACAACCAAGATAGCGGTGTTTGTGGTAGATGAAGTGTCAGCGGCGTTTGCGGCAGTGGTGCTAGCAGCGGATAGAGTGGATGCCACCAGTTGCAGCAGCGGATGGGACTGACGTAGCATGGAGGCACTTAAGCACAATGGCGGTGACCTCATCAGCAAAAGGTTGCGCGATAATCATTCGCCACTTTGAGGAAATAATCAGCTTCTTGTTCAGCCTCATGAGCGAGGTTCAACTGGTGCTTCAAGTCAGCTATGACTGATTCGTCGTCACGAGGCATGGTGATGACGGCGAGATCCTGCCAGAATGTTTTTTGGCACAGTTTCCCCAGCCCCAGTGGGCCTGGGAAATCTGGGAATTCCCAAAGCACGTTGGAGCTATGCTGTAGGACAACCCAACCCCGGTAAGACACGCAAGCGATCACACAGAAGGGAGAGCCGGAGAACCAAGAGAAGAAGCAGTTGCAAAGAGAGCTCTCACGCAATGGTAGGAGGTGAGGGGTGGTGGAGAAGGGCAAGAAGTGCAGGAATAGCGGAAGCTGCAGCATTAGAGAGGACAGACACTATGGACGCAACTAGGACCACACTAGGGCTAGAGTACCACTGGTAAGAGCCGCCCCCATGGTTGTGATTGAAGTAGCGATAGAGAAATCAGCCGTGATGAGGCTAGTGGCGGCCGATCTGAGGGTAGTAGCTGTGGAGCTGCGTATGGCCGATGCGGCGGAAGAGATAGCAGTTGCTACAGAGGCTGTTGTAGAGGCAACAACAGATGCAGCCATGTATGTGCCTAGATCTGCAGCTGTTGCAGCAATAGGCCCAGCTATAACTGCTGCCTTGGTATACGACTCCATTGCCTGCTCTGCCGAAGTGGAGGTGGGGGCGTGAGATGCGTGAGCTACAGTGGCAAATGTGGTGGCAGTTCAGCGTAGCTTCTATAACAGTTGTGGCAGCACATGTGAGCGTTAGAGAGAGGTCAAGAGTGTCCTAGTGCAACAGAGTGTGCAAGTTTGCTGCAGCAGCATCCGCCTTAAAGGTGACATGCCGCTGAACCCCACCAAGAGAATGTGGGTAAGAGGCGCTACTAGACATTTTGAGGCACGTGAGGTTGAGGATGAGGTGACCTCGGCCACGCAGGACTCACTGGAGTGCCGCTGGTGCGCAGGTTGATCCTCGTAGTTCTCACGGATGTCTCCGGGCCCAGTGTCTTCCTAACAGCAACGTCTTGCTATTTGCACCACTGAGGTGGTGCTGTTGCTACAGCTAAGAAGGTGTATCTGCGTCCGCCACGGCTGTTGCTGCTATAGCATGCTCGGTTGCGCTTAGATTGATCACTGAGGATGGCCTGGCCACAGCAGTTGCTAGAGCTGTCGCAGTGCGCTCTACAGCATTTGGCCGTAAGATTATGGACGTCGACGATAGCTCTGCTGCAGGTGCAGGTTTAGGGCTGGTTTGCCCAGCGGCTGCTACTGGTGCCGCTCAACAGCCGTAGGTAATGCAGGTGCTGCAAGCCAGAACGGGAGTGCGGCTGACGCGGAGAATGTGACAGCTCACCGGTTTGCTGAAGCGTGTTACGACGGTTGATACGTGCAGTGATGGCTGGCTGTCACCGTCAGNCAGCTGGACTAGAAAAAAGCAGCAGGCAGGTGCAATAGATGGGAGAGGCCAAAAGAAGCCATGGATGCTTAACGGGAGTTAGAAAACTTGAAAGTTACAAGTGTGAGAGCAATAGCCATGCAAAGTGCTACGTGAGGGGTAGCGAGCAAGCGAGCAGTGAGATCGCTCTAGCTTGCTAACCTCGAGCTCGGGGTGATCGTACTACCTGTCCTCAGGTCAGGAAAACAATTTGTCAAGCATGCAAAGAGACCGGAAAAGAACAAGTTTGGATGAGCACCCGGCTTGGCAGGCAACATCACCAAGCATGAGCAGGCAGCTCATGAGGGCCCACACAAAGGTTTGTGGCCACGTGAATCAAGGAGTGGGTTGTTGTGCAGCCACGTCACCACTGCAAGGCCACTAGCTGAGCCATCTCTCTCCGGTCACTCACCTGCATCAGTAAGGTGAGTGTTCAATGTGGCCTAAGGTCACCGAGGGGTACTACCACACACCAAAAATCCCCCCTATTAAACTAGAAAACCTGGGTCTGTCCCTAGGATACTTGTTAGGTTTACTTAGACCATGCACATAACATTTCATAGGTGACGTGAATCGGCGTACGGGTTTGCCAGCCAGTTCATCTTCGCACTCTGATCAAGCAGCACGGACTACCCCGGTGCGACTATGAAGATATCACGAGCACGATTGCCAAAAGAAAGAGCAACCTTACCTCCAAAGGTAATCTGGGCACAACTCAACGACACCGAGAATGTTACGGAAGCCAAAATATTACTCTATGAGCATGTTGACGTACACTTGGGCGACACCCATGAGACGGAGGACACGCTCGAGGAGGACCACCTGAACATGGACCGTGATGAAGAGCACAATGTTGATGATGACAAAGGCAATGAGGATTGTGATCATTGCCATTTTCATGTGGTGAACTTGAGTCGGTTGCTTGAAAAGGGAAGACTTCCACCGAATCGCAAGAATCCACTGACAGTAGCAAAGGCATAAAAATCATTCACGTGGAAAGTTCTTGTGAGCACAAGCCAGAAAATGCAATAGTAAGGGAGATTTGTGTCGATTGTTGGAAGCTTATTGAGTTGGTCACTCAGGCAGTGGGATGATTCAGGATTAGCATCGATAGAGGGGTATGACATCACCTAGAGTAGTGGGGGCAGATCTCCCTTTCCACAACATGGCTACAATGGGACAGACGTACACCCACTCGAGCTTTATCCCTTATGTCAGCTTCCTTTGGAAGGTGGGACTCCTTAGAGGCGTGCTTGTAATCTGTACCCTCTTTCACTAGGTAAAGATGCACTAACAATGCAAAGCTCTTGGGGATGTCATTGATTCTTTGACGACGTAAGAGTTGAGGATCGTGTTTGCCTACATACTAGCCCATGTCGCCTAAAGCATCATGGACCTCGATCGTAATCGCAAGCTGCGATGATTGGCTGCTCATGAGGCCGTGGATGCGATGACCTAATCAAGGTATTGCTGAGCGTGACCTAGGTATGGATACAAAAGTGTGAAGATCTTTGATTAGTGCAACATGCCCCAAGTACTGATGCCACCGCTAGTGGCAGCTGAGACTTGCTTGCCTTGACAACAAAGGGGCCGGACGTGAACATGTCCTTCCTCCATGGCGTCGAGATCTTTTAGAATGGCGCGAACATGATCAATAGGCTAACTTACAAGGAGCACGTTCTACATGTCTACAAGGCTCCACTTGGTCAGTGAGAAGACCTTGCTATGACGCGACTTGAATTCAAGTTCTTCAAGTATGTGATCAAGGAGTGGGGTACGGAGAAGCCTCATGTAGAGTGGCAACCCATGTCATGGAAGGCTTTGTTTGCTTTCATGTGCAAGAAATGCACTCAGGACAAGGAGGAACCATGCACCTTCTAAGAAAATCAAGGACTTCAAGCAGATGGGTACCTCGCCTGAGGCCTACTTGAGCGAGTTCACCACACTCTTGGAGAAAGCCAAAAGCTTCACCGAGGGCAATGGAACTCAGACCTTCAAGTACCTAAACTGCTTAGTGCTAGAGTACTTGCGTGACGGTCTTGCTCATAAGAAGCTCAAGGACAAGACCACCACAATAGAAGTGGACAAGGCTTGGACAAGTTGGAGAGCGCTACAAAACAATGAGTGACGTGAATTAGGTGAACCCGAATCAGTTCTTATATGCACGGCCAAAGGCACGTGCACAGCAAGCCCAAAACATACACATGGACGCTGAGGGGGCTCGAGTGACAGCCGGGTAGTGGGTTGGGGCTAAAGGCAAGCACCTTGTATACCCCCTAGTCAAGAAGATTTCCAGATAGATGGGACCAAACCACAAGCACGGTTGCAAAAATGACAATATACACGTGGCGTATGAGTGTTGCAACATGACCTTCCAAAAAGGCCTCTGCCACAACTGCCTCTAGCCCATGTCCTTCAAGGTAGACTGGCCCAAGACCGTCGATGCCGGGCAAGAGGGCAAAGTACTAGCTACAGCTGCACCACCATGTGATGGTGTAGGAGGTGGCCATGGACAGGGTCATAGAAAAAGCGGTGGCCATGGCCAGGACACAACCGTCAAAGAGACAATGCCACAATGCGGGCTTTCACCACCCTGAGTGATGTTAGTGGGGACCACTCAGGGGTTTAATTGGATCACAATTGTGGGAGCATGTTTTCAGACAAGCATATAAAACACTTTGACGAGTTCAAATTCATTTGTTTTCTCTCTCCTCTCATTGAACCTTATTCTACAATTGCTGACCAACATTGCCCAATAAACCTTATAGCTCAGAAAAAATGCATGATCAAACATACTTAGTGATGACGACACTTACCACTGTGCACGAATTATGTGACGCAGTGATTGAAGGTAACACTTTCAAAGCAATGAACTTAGTTACTCTCGCAATACCTTTAGTCAAAGATTTCAACCTAGTCCAATTTGAAGACAAAAAGGCACCAGCGGAATTCACACGTAGACACAAGATGTTGACAAGTGGGTGAGTTATGAGAGTTGCGGTGTCCACCGTACCAATTCCATATCTACCACAATTTCAACTTACGGTCATCGAGCCTGTTCCCTTGGAAGAGTGGAGACAACAGGATGATGCACTTCAAAGGTCACATAGCTCCTACTATCATGAATGTGCATGTTGACATTAGAGAAAATGACTTCTTTGTTAGCCTTGGCTTGACTCGACAGATGAGCACAGTTTTTGTTGGTGAAAACCATACGATACTTGTGATTGATACATGCGAAGCAAGAATTTGTATTCAAGGATACACACAAAGAGTGACATTGAAGGTGCTAAGCTTTATTGATCTGTTCAACGTTGTGCTAGGCGATCCCTGTTTTTGGAAAGACAAGGGTCTAATGAATATTGAATCAAAGCGCTTGATGCCTCAAAAATGACAGCATTGTTTTTTTCCTTGTAAGTGAATAACTGTCATAAGACCGACCTAATGTCTATGCCATCCAGTCTGTGATGCGAGTCAAGAGACATATTCAACAAGGTTGACTATAACCTTTGGTTTAGCTAGAGAAAGTGGAGGAAACGGTGAATGAAAGCACGCCACAAGAGATCAAATGTCTACAAGCAAAGGTCTCATGTGTATTCCAAGATGCACCGGCTAGGCATCTACCAGAACAACACATGGGCCACATAATTCCACTACAACTGGAGGAAACTCCTCTGTTGAGACCCATGTATGGCTCTAGTCCGATAAAAAGATGAGATGCCAAACACCAAATCATAGAGTACCTTGTGAAAATCTGGATCAAGCCAAATAGCTCATCATACAATGCTCCGATCCATTTCTTCAACAAAAAGGATGGTGGCTTACGTATGCGCATTGACTACAGGCATTGAACAAGCTGACGGTGAAACATCAATTACCCTTACCATGGATTGAAGTCCTATTCCATCAAATCCAAGGCACAAAGGTATTTGTGTTCTTTGATTTGTCTTAAGGGTAGCATAAAATCCGCATCAGAGAGGATGACATGCCTAAAGCATTGTTTTAAGCGCACATGGGACATAATCAGTTCCCGGTTTTGTTCATCGGGCTTATGAACGTCCCAAAGACCTTCCAAGGAGAAATGAATGGGACGTTGGCCAAACAACTTGATCAGTTTATCTTGATTTACCTAGAAAACATCCTAGCATTCAATAAATCATTAGAAGAGCACATAAGAAACCCATGCAAAGTCTTCGCAATCCTTTGGGGATAGAAGTTCTATGTGAAACCGAGCAGGTACAAGTTTACACAAGATGAGCTCGAATACCTTGGATAGATAGTCCGCAAGAATGATATCTGTGTCAACCCACAAAAAGGCCCATACGTGGTGGATTGGACGCACCCAAAAAACGTTGGACACATTAGGTCTTTCCTTCATCTCGTAAACTACTTGCTACAGTTTATGCAACCTTGGTAGCTCTACTAACAAGGCTTAGCCAAAAAGATATGCATTGGGAATGGACAGCTGACTCTAAGAGTTTTCCTCAAAGTCAAATAAGTTATGTCTACAACACCCGTCTTAATTCTTCGAGATCCCTCATTACCGTGGAAGGTGCAATATGATGCATTGGTATTAGCTCTCAATGTAGTTCTCAAACAGAATGGTCATTGAGTGGCGTATTAGGGGCAAAATCTCATTACCACGGAGACCCAATACACAATTGGTGATCAAGAGCCAAAACCTATCAAGACACCAAGCGCGTTGGAGTGAATACTTGAGGCAATTCTTGTTCATGAGGCAATATTGCCCTAGACACATTGATGTGGCCGCACCACTAAGCCGATAGCCTGTGGAAAGTAGAACAACCATCAAGGTTGGTGGACATTTTGCAATGTCCATGTTTTTTGGGTCACTGATATACCCTGTTTTATGGACATTGCAAAATCTACGTTGCAACAACAGGATCCCCCCCCCCTTCCACGGAAACCACCTCAAGTGATTATCCACTACAACAGCTTTCTAAACAGGATCCAGATGTGACAGTGTGTGGATTCTTGGTTTGAAGTCTCTTCGAATCTGGACAATTACGGTTTGGTGGAGGCCGCGGGAACCTACTGGCACAAAGAACAAGTCATTGTGCTAGTCTCCGGAGACCTTTGAGTTATTACCCAATTCCAAGACCGACCGCTATCACGTCATGTGGGACCTTGAACAAGAATACAGGCACTCTCGGACCATTATTGGTGGCCAAGATGAAGTGTCGGTGACTGTAGGTGTTACACAACATGGGACGCATTTCTTTGGAATAAGGATAGAAACAAAAGGATTGATGGACTCCTCCGAAACCTTCCCATCCTTTGGAATCCATGGGAGTACGTCAGCATGGAGTTTGTTACTGGGAATTCGGACACGGCCCGTGTCCAGAAATCGTTTACAGTGCTTGTGGATGTATAGAAGAGAATGAATTCCTAGAACCACTGATATGAACGCATAAGAAACCTCTTATTTCTTCTTTGAGGATGTCGTGAAGTACCACATTTTGCAATTGCGCATTATGTCTGATCAAGACATAAACATTTCTACTAAGTTCTGGCAAGAGGTGCTCGAGAACTTTGGCAGCAAGTCTCAAACATAGACACCATTTCACCCTCAAACAACGAACAAACAGAGTGCATGAATCACAATCTAGGGCAGATACTCTGCATTTATGTTGAACCTGCTATGAATGAATGGGAAAACATTCCTAGCACTGGCAGATTTTACGATGAACAACTTGGTGGACGATTCTACTTACATTTCAATGTCTTCTTGAACAATTGATAGCTTGAAACTTTCCTAGAGCAACTTGTTTGGGCTGTAGTGTGCTTGGAGTAGGCATGGTCACATGCTCATTGCTTTGCATTCCTGCCCCCTCTTAGCTACTCTAAGTCTTGTGAGTGGAAAACAAAGCGCTGAGGAGTTAGCACCAGAAAGGCAGACATAATTGAGAATGAATGGATTAGCAACTGAGAAAATGAGAACAACTGATGTACCCCTCACAGATCAAGGCCAAGCTCAGCTCTATGCAGCTTCTTACTCAGGTTACCAACCAATCAAGAAATTATGTTGTTTTCCTAGCAGACTTGGTTTTCTCGGTGAGCCCTGCCACGCACCCGACAACCCCAAACCCGGGCGTCGTCCGTTTATTCCTGAAAACTGGACCTTGCTTAAATGCCCATGCTATGAACACAGTCGTGAAGTCAGAATCATCAAGAAAATTAGGAACAAGGAGTTATGACTGCCCAAACCCAGGCAGCGTCTAGGCTAGAATGACCCCAACCACAGCAATGTCTGAAAAATCTGAAACTCGGACCCTAAGCAAAAGATGACGCTGCGAATGCAACTATGCAGTCAGATCTGAGGCCAGACATGCACATGTAGTGTCTGCGGAGACAGCGACTGCCAACGGCGTGACTACTGTGGAGGCCTGTCGATGGAGCTGGGCACGTCCCTCACCTAAGGGAAGAGGCTCTAGCAAGGCGTGTGTAGCCCTCAGCGTGCGTCGGCTCCACCAGATGACAATCGAACTGTGTCCCATGTTGCCATCTACCATCTACACACCGATGTACACAAGTCAGGAGCACACAACCGAGAAGAATGAGAGGTGTGAAAAAACCAACACTCCCTCATGACTCACAGGCGTTGTCAACATGGGCAGGCAAATATACCTCCAACAGACAGGCAAGACTCCTCCTCAACAGGTAGATATGCAGGTGGGGGCAAAGAGAGTAGCTCATGAACGTACACTGTCCGCACTAGTAGCCTTCGTGAACGAGTCGTGCTTTAGTGCCTTAGTCAAGAATTCAGCAAACTGCCATTTTGTCTCAACCCACACGATGTTGATGCTGCCGTTGTGCAACAACGAACACACATAATGGTACTCAATATTGATGTGCATTGTGCGCGTGTGATGCACGCCCTCATTCTTTACGATGGCCAAGACTCTCTCTCTCTCTCTCTCTCTCTCTCTCTCTTTCTCTCTCTCTCTCTCTCTCTCAATCTCTCTCTCTCTCTCTCTCTCTCTCTCTCTTTCTCCCTCTCTCTTTCTATCTCTCTCTCTCTCTCGCTCTCTCTCTCTCTCTCTCTCTCTCACACACACACACACACACACACACACACACACACACACACACACACACACACATGGATGGAACGGGCTCACACAACTTGGACAACAGACGACGCAACCACACGCTCTCATACGCATCCGAGCCAAGGGCTACATAGTCAACCTCAGCGGTGTTTTGTGCGACTCAGCTTTTCTTGCCACTACGCCACAACACAGCTGTGCCACCAACAAGAAAGATCCAGTCGGTGTGGCTCTTGTCGTGTAAGGTGCCAGCCGAGTCACTGTCGGTATAGCCCATCGAGACAACAGATAGCTGTCGGCGGAACATGATACCTCACCGAGGAGTCAAAACAAAACAGTGCAGTACACGAATCACGGCCTCAAAATGGAGGTAATGTGGCTCCTACCAGAACTGGGCCAGAAGGTTGGCTGCGAATGTAGTTTTTCGACATGTCATCATTGCCTGGAACATTAGTGACCCGATGACTCATAGATACATGGTCATGTCAACTTGCTCTCCCACAACAGCTGGGTTGGGGCTCTTCAGCTTCGCCTCACCATCAGGCAACATGGGTAAGGATGCACTCAGCACAAAGAGTAGCACCTCAATCAAGCGAGCGGATAGGGTCTGGACGTAGTTGGCGTGACGGACGTGCAGGATACCGTGGGAGTGATCATGCTCCAGCTCCATTCCTAGGAACACTCAGGCAGGCCCGAGGTCCTTCATCTAGTAGGCAAAGTGTAGCAGGTCCAGGACGCGTAGGATGATAGATGTGTCCGGATACACAATGAGGAGGTCATTAACGTAGAATAGGACAGCAACAAAGGGCTTGCCTTGCCGGCTGATGAAGAGTGTGGAGTCTACAGTGGTATGAAGGAGGCTGCAACGAAGAAGCGTGCAACTAATTTCCTTGTTCTAGCACTGAGGCGAGTGCTTCAAGCCATTGAAGGCCTTCCACATTCGCTAGACCCTGCCATTACTGTCGTCAAAGCCTAGGGGTTGTACAATGTAGATTTTCTTGCCCTCCACCGAGCCATGGAGGAAGGCGTTACTCACATCCATCTGATGTAGCTCCCACCCATGCTAGGAAACAACACCAAATAGCACCAAGCTAGTAGAGAACTGGCCCACAGGAGCGATGATCTGGTCGTAGTTGACCCCAGGTACTTGAGCAAACCCCTTGGCGGTGAGACGGGCCTTGTGCATGTGCAGTATCCGTCGGGATCCACTTGGGCCAAAAGACCCACTTGGCACCGATGGCCTTGCGGCCGGGAAAGAGGTGGACAAGGTCGTACAGCTGGTGGTGCCGGATGGCGACAAGCTCGTCGGCGCAAGTAGCATCCCAATGTGCAGCCTCGGGGGTGGCACGAGCCTTGCGGAGGGTGGCTGGGTCCTCCAAGCATGATGTGGGTGGACAGTGATGGTGTGCGCTTCACGAGCCCCAGGTGGTATGTGCATGAGCACCACCAGAACATTATGTCAATGCTCCAAATGGAGCATGGTGTAGCCCAGTGCAAGGCCCGGGTGGAGGTCAACACCAACAGCCAATGTGGCCAAGCCGAGGGCTTTGGTGAAAGGGTCCCCACTCACGATTGTGGGAGTGGGCCTGTCTGGATGGAAGGAGACTCGTGCGTCAACAGAGGGCCGTGGTAAAAAATGACTCGATGCGGTGACCTTCTTGCTCATTGATGGCCTACGTCGGAGGCTGCTATCCAGACCACGCCTGTAGTAAAGCACAACGGGAGGCGTAAGAGAGGGAGCGGCCGGGAGCGAGTCGGTTGGTGTCTCGGGCGCACCATGGGGTGGCGATTCTTCTAGGATTGTGGTCCGAGAGGGTCTAGCGGATGGGGCTCCTAGCACGTTGTGGCCAACGGCCTAGGATAGGGTTGCATGCCCGGAGGGGCCAGCGGACATAGACAGGGCTGCCAGACCGAGGGACAAGCGGACGCGGACGGGGATGCCAACCCAAAGGGGCTAGCGGACGCAGACAAGGCAGCTGGGCCTGTGGGGCTAGTGAACAACGACTAGGCAGTTAGTCCGGTGGGGCCAGCGGATGTGGACACGGCTACCGGCCCGATGGGGCCAGGCGACGCGGACAGGGTTGCCTGCCCGGTCGGGCCAACGGGCACGGACAAGGCTGCCGGCCCGGAGTGGCCAGCAGACGCGGATGAGGCTGTCGGCCCAAAGGGGCCAGCAGACACGAAGAGGGTTGCCGGCCTAGAAGGCCAGCGGACGCAAATGGGGCTGCCGGCCCGGAGGGGTCAATGGAGGGAAAGCAAGGAGGAGTCGGTGACAGTGATGTGCCACCCGGAAGTGGCATGACGAAGGATGCACTCATTACTCCGCCACGCGACAGGAGGGACACTGAGGAGCCAAAGCAAACAAGGTCATGGGAAAATAGCTCGTCAAAGAAGAGGGCATCCTACGACTCAATGATGTAGTGCGGAGAGGAATTTCAGAAGCGTCAGCATTTGGATTGATGAGAGACGCCAAGGAAGGTGCAAGGGTACCATGGAGGGCAGGCTTGCCTCCCTACTGTGGGACGGACAACCACATAGTGGCCAAGCACCCGTAGATGCAAGCCAAGTGAAGGTCAGCCCGCCAACCACACCAATGTCGGTACACCATGCACTGGCGAGGAAGAGGTCCATGGGGAATCCGGTTCCGAACCCACGTCATGAAGGCCATGGCCTCAAAGTAGATTTGACCCGCATAGTGTGCACGGTGTCTGCCATGGTGCCGTTCCACTACTCACAGATGTCGTTCTAGGCTGGCGTGTTGGGCCCCGACGTCTCATGATGAAGGCTTCCACAAGAGGTGAGGAAGGCTGCAACCTCTCCCATAAGCTCACTGCCTCGGTCAGAGCAAAAGAGGCAGAGAGGGCGACCACACACACGCTCCGCATAGACATGCCAGTACCGAATAGGGGGAGCGACATTGCACTTCTGTCAAAGGCAGAAGACCCAACAGTAGCTAGAGTAGTCGTCAGTGAGGGTGAGTACATATCACCTGTGCTCCCAATCAGACTCTGTGGGAGGAGGGCCCATGACATCGGAGTAGATCGAGTCTAGAGGACCGAATGCATGGGAGGAGGAATGTCAGGATGAGATCCGCGTGGTGCGGTCCTGACATTTTTCTGATCGTCTCTAGTGGTTCACGTCTATTGTTTTGGGCGAATCTGAGACTGAGCGTGAGCTTTCTGGTCGCCTCACGCTATGTGAGCAAGAATTTAGAGACAGTCAGTTTGCGAAGGGAATAACGTCGCTTTGTGTTAGTTTTTTAACATGGACATGATCACAACATTTATAGGGCTAGTCATGAGCTTTCTAACGCACCAAACCGCACGTAATTTGGCCAAGCGTAGCTCGAGTTATGCTTGCCGAAGCGCAGGTCTCACCCACCACAGAAGCCTGACGCCGCCACTCGCCGTGGCGCCTTCATTCACGTGCGAAGCGCCCTTCCCAAGGCGCATGTCCCATTGCACATCGTGTGGGGGTCCCTTGCACTGTTTCCATGCACCCTACCCGCTTTTGGGTCGTGTTTGGTGATGGGGTGTGACGAGGTTCGAAACCTGTCTACGGACCTGCAGTCAGAATTTTGACTAAGTCCCCGAGTAACAAAACGTAATACTGAGTTTCGGACGCCGAGCCAGATTTTTGGCTGTCCCTCAGTAACAACCTGCACTACTAGATCCGGTGGATGATCCGCCGGATCAGGTGGATCATCCACCGGACGCCTCGGCAGGCCTATCGGAGCATTTTCTCCAGATGGTTTTTTTTGTTACTCAATCCGGTCGATTATCCACCGGATTTCGAGTCGCAGCCGGCTCCCAGAGCCGCTGCGCATGGACGTCTTGCACTTGCATGGTATTGGCACCGTGTCGTTGCGTCCGTTTGGTCGTGTCGTCCCACACACCACCGCTCGTGGATACCTGTGGTATGTGCCTCGTCTTTCCTCCCCTCACTCCGTCTCCTCCTCATCGGCTCATACAAGCCATGTGTTTTTCACCAGCACCATGTGCTGGTGAAATACACATGGCTTCTGTGCCTCGTGGGGACCGATGTGGAGGAAACAGAGGGAGGGGAGGACAGACACTGCTAGATGGTAAGGAGCGCAGCCACAGGAGGTGGAGCAGCATTGCCCAGGCACCAGAGGGTATCCTCCACCCGCTGCCAGTAGGAGGTGACCGGCTCAACCTTCCCAACGTGCATGGAGTTCAACTCCCGAAGCAGGCAGCTGGTCTCGGCCTCACTGGAGAGTCGATAGGGGCACGTCAAGACGTGCGATGCAACTGTAGGTTCTGCAGTCCCGATTGTGGTGAAATGGCCGAGGAAGGGCTTGATAGCAAAGCGTGCCATTGGAGGGGCGACCGGGATGAGAGCGCGTACGACACGAACAGTATCGTATAACTGGTCGGACTGGTTGGGGTTGTACAAGAGAGGGTAATACAACCACAAGCCCTCACCTTATGCCAAGATGAGGAACTAAGCTCTTAGCTCCAAAACTGCTCGCCAACTAAGACTGGCAGAGACGGCGACTCAAAGTCCTTTAGCCTGAGGTCGGAACCCAAAGTTGAGCCAAGGACTAAACCCACGGCCTGCCCCTGGTGCTGGGTCTGTTGCTTTGCCAGGTAGTATGTGACTGCAGAGACAGCAGGACTAGCATGCTCGAGAGGAACAAAGGGTGGCAGGATGCTCTCATGGCTTTGGGGTGTTGACGGCTTCAGTGTTACAAGCTGTTGCGTGAATGCGTCAAGCTATTGGCAAGTAACGGCCACGTAGTCTGCCGGAGCCTAGCTCGTGCTAGTAGGGCCGGCAAAAATGTTATCAAGTTGTTGCTACTGCTGCTAATGTGGCAGATATTGTTGTTGCTGTTGCTATGGCTGTTGGTGTTGCTCCTGCTACGTTTACTGGTGCTCCTACTATTACTTTTGCTACGGTGGTAGCAGTGGCTGATGCTGCTTCACTGCCTATAGCTGTTGTTGCTCCAAAGCTGCTCCAACTTTTGTGGTTGCTGATGCTTTTGCTTCTACTGCTATTTCTGCAATGGAGGAAGTGGTGGCTCTTGCTCCTTTAGCAGCTATCGTCGGTGCTGCTATTGCTATTGCAACTGTTGTAGCTGCTTCAGAGGAGGGGGACTACTGGGCCCTCCAACAGAGGAGGACCCTTCCCTAGTAGGACTTTCAGTGATGGCACTGATGGGAGCTTTCTTTCTCTCCTTTATTTCTTTTCATTTTTGTTTCATTTTGGTTGCTAATGTCCGCATTGACGTTAGCAGTGACGTCAGCCGATGACGACCAATGTCAGTAACAAGTAGCTATAGCTGACGTTTGTAGCAAGTTACTGTTATCACTACTGTCGCTGCTACGGCTACTGTGTTACTACTACTACTATAGTTGTTGCTACGCTGCCGCTACTACTGCCACGCAGCCATTGCTGCTATTGCTCTTGTTGCTACATCAAACGATACCACTACTGTTGTTGCGACTGATGTTGCGACTTCTACTACAATAGCTGTTATTGCCCCGGCTGTGCTACTGCTACTGCTATGGCTGCTGCTATGCTTTTACTGCAATTACAATACGGCAACTACTATGACTATTGCTCTGGCACCTACGGTTGCCGCAGCTGCGAATACGACTGCGACTGCTGCAAACGCGGCTATGGCTGCGGCTGCGGCTGCGGCTACGGCTGCTGTCACGACGGCTGCGGTGCGACTGCTATTGTAGTTGTTCCTCCGATAGCTACGGCTTCACATGTTGCAACTACTACTCTGTTGTAGCTGCTGCTTCAGTTGCACCTACGCTCTGGTTGTTGTAATTTCAATCACGGCTCCTAGACATGCGGTGCTGTTACCGCTGCTGCAACTGCTATTGTACTGGTGTTGCTACAGGTGCGCCAGTAGCAACAAGGAGGGAAAGAGGGGGGGGACAAGGGGACTTCCCTTGTCTCTGGCACCGTTGCCGCTTGCATCGATGTCGTCACGACGTCGCCTATTGGTTTGCTGGCCACAAGTCAACCTACGCTAATGCCGTCAGAGGGTCAGTGCTGCCGAACAAAAATGATTGTGTTTTCCCTATGTCGAGAGCGTTTTGAAGAGGCCGACCAGCTAGCTGACTCTGCCAGGAAAAAATGGCAGGTTTTCCTGTGCATGGGCGCATTTCTCCGACCGTTGTCGTTTTTTGGGACCTGTACACCTCGTTTTTGCTCAGATGTGTTGCTTGTGCTGTACTCTAGCTTCGATACCAAGCTTGAAACCGTCTTCGAGGGGCTTGTTGGGGCTGCAACGTGGTTGGAGTAGGCATGGGCCCTCGCTCGTTGCTGTGTACTACTATCTCGTCTGAGGTGCTCTAGTTTTCATGACAGGAAAGCTAAGCGATGAGGAGTTAGCACCAGACAGGCATACAAACTGAGAATGAATGGATGAGCAACAAAGAAAAAAAGAACAACTTAGAGACCTCTCACAGATCTTGGCCTAGCTCAGCTCTATATAGTTTGTTACTCATGTTACCAACCAATCATGAAATTCTGCTTTTTTCTTGGCCGGTTGAGTTTTCTCAGTAAGCCCAGCCATGCAGCCGACAGCCCCAAACCCAGGCGTCGTCCCTTTTCTTGAAAACCGGACCGTACCTAAATACCCAGGATGCGAACATAGTCATCTAATCAGAATCATCAAGAAAAATAACATCAAGGAGTTATGACTGCCCAAATCCAAGCCGCGTGTGGGTTAGGACCCCGGCCACAACAATGTCCAAAAAATCTGAAACTCAAACCCTAAGCAAAACATGACGATGTGAGTACAACCGTGCACTCCGATCTACCACGGGACGTGCGCAAGCAGTGTCTGCAAAGGCAGTCACCGCTAGCTGCGTGACTACTGTTGAGGCATGTCGATGGAGCTGGGCACAACGTGCGCTTGAGGGAAGAGGCTCTAGCAAGACGTGTGTAGCCCTCAGGGTGCGTCTGCTCCACCAGATGACCCTCCAACAGCTACCTGTCTTGTTGTGAGTCATTTGCATGCCGATGTTCACAAGGTGGGAGGACACAAAAGAGCGCAATGAGATGTGTGCAAAAACCAACAGAATTCAATGGTGCCTTCTTCATTGGTGAAGAGTGGGAGTACAGAAGGAAATGTTCCTTCTCCTCAAGCCTTTGCCAAGGGCATATACTCTTTGCTACAAGATGCGAAGGGTCACCTTCAAGCAGCTTGGAAACGAGAAAGGGCATGTGCCAACAAAATTCTCCGTGAGGTCTCATTTGATATCGGTGACAAGGTGTTGCTTTAGTACTAAGAACCATCACTTGAAGTTGCCAGGGGTGCGAAACCTTCTGCCAAAGTGGATTGGGTCGTTTCCCATCATTTCACGTTTTGGGCTTGTGGTATACCGATTATTGATTTTGCCAACTATCAAAATACATGATGTTTTCCATGTGAGCCTCGTGGCTCCATTCATGGTAGAAGAAAACGTTTGGCCACCACCGCTAGTCCTTGCTGTCAATGACCTATACATTGTTGTGCACCTATTCCAGCGCCGAGAGCGTACACTCTGGTCACTGATTATTAGTGAATACTGCTTACATTGGGATGGTCGTGGACCTGAACATAACTCATTAGAGCCCAAACATTGCTGGCCAAAGAGAATGATGAATGAGTATTGGAGAAAAATGGCATATCAACGTGTGGTTGGAGGCACCACACGAGTGCGGCATTAGTGAACAAAAATTTCGTTGGATGACATGCATGGGGATCAACCATAGAAAGTTGGGGATACCCAACATGGTTGTTGCGTAGACACTATAGCATTAGGGGGGAGGCCGCAAGCCGTGCTAACCGACATGTTACAGCTTATTTCAAAGTGCCATGCACGTGTTCATGTTTGATTGGTGATTGAAGTTATTAATTTTCTTTCACAATGTTGACGTCTCACTAACCGACACTCCTACTTGTTAAACATAATTTGAGAGACTTCATAAGAAGTGGGGAGGAATGTTGCCGAAGGGCCGGTTCGACCCTCCTACCTTTAAATTGTAGAAGTAGCTCTTAACCACTCGTCGTTATTGCAAGAGTTGGTCTGTGGTCAGCCACTCGCTGGCTGCAGGCCGGCTTGTGGCCGGCTGGTTGGAGGGCCAACGACCGATCAGGTGACTAGCCTGCCATCGCCGGCAAGGACAAGGGATAGAGCAAGAGCGAAAGCGGCTATTGCGCGTGGGAACTCAACGCAAAATCTTCAGTTGTGCGTCGCACGTGATGATTTCGATCATTTCAACGCTTTTCACTGAGTTCAACTTACCTCTAACTATCATTTTCTCAAGTGTCTCAAACTATGAATTTTTTTTTGCCTCGCAAATTGCACCTGTTAACTATCTAGTCTCTGTTTGGGGGCGGCGTAGGTATTTTTCTCAGAATGGGGGCATCTCAGATATTGTCGAGCGAGAATAAGGGCAACTTGTAAGTCCGCCGCGGTCCAAGGCCCTGGTCCATGAGTGCAAGCCCGACCGTGCCCAAGCCGCATTTGCCGAACTGCGCACCGCGAGTGGCGAAGCATTCCAGTGTACAGCGACGGGCGCATCACCAGTTCATAGGGTAGCAGCAGCAGCAGCAGTGGCACATACGGCAGCACCCACACCGTCAGTGCAACCGGCGGCTGCAGCTCCAGCGCTACTCCGAGCGTCAACAGTGGACCGGCAGGTGCGCCAATGCAAGCAGCGGGTCCGACCGTGAGAGCCTGGGCCAGCACTGGCGTCGGCTGCTCCTTCCCCTCCTCCGCCGCCTCCTCTTCCTCCCCCCTCTCCGCCTCCTCCTCCTCCTCCTCCTCCTCCTCCTCTTCCTCCTCCTCCTCCTCCTCCTCCTCCTCCTCTTCCTCCTCCTCCTCCTCCTCCTCCTCCTCCTCTTCCTCCTCCTCCTCCTCCTCCTCCTCCTCCTCTTCCTCCTCCTCCTCCTCCTCCTCCTCCTCCTCTTCCTCCTCCTCCTCCTCCTCCTCCTCCTCCTCTTCCTCCTCCTCCTCCTCCTCCTCCTCCTCCTCTTCCTCCTCCTCCTCCTCCTCCTCCTCCTCCTCTTCCTCCTCCTCCTCCTCCTCCTCCTCCTCCTCTTCCTCCTCCTCCTCCTCCTCCTCCTCCTCCTCTTCCTCCTCCTCCTCCTCCTCCTCCTCCTCCTCTTCCTCCTCCTCCTCCTCCTCCTCCTCCTCCTCTTCCTCCTCCTCCTCCTCCTCCTCCTCCTCCTCTTCCTCCTCCTCCTCCTCCTCCTCCTCCTCCTCTTCCTCCTCCTCCTCCTCCTCCTCCTCCTCCTCTTCCTCCTCCTCCTCCTCCTCCTCCTCCTCCTCTTCCTCCTCCTCCTCCTCCTCCTCCTCCTCCTCTTCCTCCTCCTCCTCCTCCTCCTCCTCCTCCTCTTCCTCCTCCTCCTCCTCCTCCTCCTCCTCCTCTTCCTCCTCCTCCTCCTCCTCCTCCTCCTCCTCTTCCTCCTCCTCCTCCTCCTCCTCCTCCTCCTCTTCCTCCTCCTCCTCCTCCTCCTCCTCCTCCTCTTCCTCCTCCTCCTCCTCCTCCTCCTCCTCCTCTTCCTCCTCCTCCTCCTCCTCCTCCTCCTCCTCATCCTTGCCCTCGTCGTCGTCGTCGTCGTCGTCGTCGTCGTCGTCGTCGTCGTCGTCGTCGTCGTCGTCGTCGTCGTCGTCGTCGTCGTCGTCGTCGTCGTCGTCGTCGTCGTCGTCATCGTCGTCGTCGTCGTCAAAGCTGTTAGATCGTGTTCATATCGGATGAATCCGAAGCCAATCCGAAAAATCCGAATCCGATCTGAATCTGAATTTAAAGATCGGATTCAAATGGGACGAAACCCAATCCCAACCGAAGTGTTACTTCATATTGGGAAAGCATGTACCTTTCAAGGTCAACACGAATGCGACCATATGAAAAGAATGGTGGCCTCACAACATACTGCCCGTACGGTGTTGTCAACCGTACGGTGTTGTCAATCGTACGGTGTTGTCCACTGTACGGTGTTGTCAACCGTATGGTGTTGTCAACCGTACGGTGTTGTCAACCGTACGGTGTTGTCAACCGTACGGTGTTGTCAACCGTACGGTGTTGTCAACCGTACGGTGTTGTCAACCGTACGGTGTTGTCCACCGTACGGTGTTGTCAACCGTACGGTGTTGTCCACTGTACGGTGTTGTCAACCGTACGGTGTTGTCAACCGTACGGTGTTGTCCACTGTACGGTGTTGTCAACCGTACGGTGTTGTCAACCGTACAGTGTTGTCAAAGGAGCAGACGTGCGCTGCTTCTTCCAGCACCAGCCCTCGCTGTCCACATACTCTGCCTGCCGCATCCACCCCGCGTGCCTAGCCCAGACCCGCCTCTCCTGCTCTGCCCTTAATGGGGTCTGGGATAGTGAGGGGGGGGGGGGGGGGGGGGGTGGGATCGTCCCCGCCCTCCTGCCCCACCAAAATGTTGGGCAACACCACACAGCTTTGGATAACTGCACAACGAAGGCGGATGTCTGTTCTGAGACTTGCAGGAAAGGCATGGCCATGCCATGCCATGCGGAATGGCATGACTGACGTTGCCATGATGTTGGACTGGTTTGCTGCCATTGCAAAGTTTTGCTGCCATTGCAAAGTTTTGCTGCCGTTGTAAAGTTTTGCTGCCGTTGCAAAGTTTTGCTGCCGTTGCAAAGTTTTGCTGCCGTTGCAAAGTTTTGCTGCCGTTGCAAAGTTTTGCTGCCGTTGCAAAGTTTTTCTGCCGTTGCAAAGTTTTGCTGCCGTTGCAAAGTTTTGCTGCCATTGCAAAGTTCTTTCTGCCATTGCATTTTTTTTGCTGCCATTGCAAAGTTTGCCGCCATTGCCACCTTTTTCTGCCATGGAAGACTTTGGTGGCCATGTTCCATGGGTACTGCCCTGGCGGCCATGGCAGGTAACGAGGGCGATAGTGCTGAAAGCCCCCCTCTTGTCTCTGGAAGATCTGACTGTAGCAGACAGCGCATGGGGATGTCTTCAACTCTGCCACTTCCTCCGCCATCTCCTACCCCTACGACCATGCCTGTTGTTCATTGCCACACTCAAAGCACTCAGCACTTGCCAGTGCTTGACTGTGCGCCAGCCACACTTGTGTGTGCGGTTGTGTGTGCATCTCTTGCAAGTCTTGTTTTCTCTGTCTGCCTTTTTCTGCATTGTGCTGTCGTGTCTTTCATCTGTCATGCTTTTCACCTTTGGCGCGTCGCGGCTTGCATGTGCATGTGCCGTGCTCTCCTGCTCCATCCTTCCGCGCACCAAAACAAGTCATCTCAACTTCGTAACGGATCCAAACAGCAGCATGAGCGCCGCAGCGGAGGCAGCAGATGCGGCACCCACGGAAGAAGAAGAGAAGCAGCAGCCACTACCTGCCGATGGCAATGGCGGCGGTACTGACGGCGGCGAGGCAGGAGGTGGTGGCAGCGGTGCAGCGGGCGCTGATGGCAGCGGTGGGGGAGGGAAGGCAAATGGCGGTGATTCGGCTGACGGACGTGCGATTGGAGGAGTCGCTGAGGGTGACGACGACGTGATATCGCTGCGCGGGCGAAAGGCGCTGGTGCCGTTTTCGGCGTACATCGCAGCGGTGAACGAAGCGAAGGCAAAACCGTGGAGTGAAGCCAAACCAGACGGCTTCTTTCTCGTGAGTTGAGTTTAGCTCAGTTGAGTTCAACGTGGTTGAGTTTAGCTTGGCTTGCTTTAACTCGGTTGAGTCTAGCTCGGTTAAACTCGGCTGAGTTCAACCCGGTTGATTGTAGCTCGGTTGATTTTAGCTCGGTTGATTTCAGCTCGGTTGATTGTAGCTCGGTTGATTGTAGCTCGGTTGATTTTAGCTCGGTTGATTTTAGCTCGGTTGATTTTAGCTCGGTTGATTTTAGCTCGGTTGATTGTAGCTTGGTTGATTGTAGCTCGGTTGATTGTAGCTCGGTTGATTTTAGCTCGGTTGATTTCAGCTCGGTTGATTGTAGCTCGCCTGATTTTAGCTCGGTTGATTTCAGCTCGGTCAAGTTCAGCTCGGTCGAGTTTAGCGCAATTGAGTTTCGCATGGTTGAGTTCAGCTTGGTCGTTTTTGGCTCAATTGAGTTTAGCTCGGTTGAATGTACTACCCAGTACATGGTGCATGTGTGTAGCTGACGGTCTAGTAGTGAAGCAGTTGGTGTTGGAGGCATGCAGCCTATCATGTTGTCCTGTCGATGGCACGCGCCATGTGACAATGCCATGCCATGCCATGTGACAATGCCATGCCATGCCATGTGGCAATGCCATGCCATGTGACAATGCCATGCCATGCCATGCCATGCCATGCCATGCCATGCCATGCCATCAAAAGCCAGTGTCTCACAGCAACAGCAGGACGTTGCTCGGCATTGCATGGCATGGCGTGGTTGCGGCGTTGTACATGTGCCTTGTGTTGTGGCGTGAGAGGGTGTTGTACATGTGCCTTGTGTTGTGGCGTGAGAGGGTGTTGTACATGTACCTTGTGTTGTGGCGTGAGAGGGTGTTGTACATGTGCCTTGTGTTGTGGCGTGAGAGGGTGTTGTGCATGTGCCTTGTGTTGTGGTGTGAGAGGGTGTTGTACATGTGCCTTGTGTTGTGGCGTGAGAGGGTGTTGTACATGTGCCTTGTGTTGTGGCATGAGAGGGTGTTGTACATGTGCCTTGTGTTGTGGCGTGAGAGGGTGTTGTACATGTGCCTTGTGTTGTGGTGTGAGAGGGTGTTGTACATGTGCCTTGTGTTGTGGCGTGAGAGGGTGTTGTACATGTGCCTTGTGTTGTGGCATGAGAGGGTGTTGTACATGTGCCTTGTGTTGTGGCGTGAGAGGGTGTTCTACATGTGCCTTGTGTTGTGGCGTGAGAGGGTGTTGTACATGTGCCTTGTGTTGTGGCGTAAGAGGGTGTTGTACATGTGCCTTGTGTTGTGGCATGAGAGGGTGTTGTACATGTGC
>SZWC01002486.1:62160-91939 GCA_023375785.1 Penium margaritaceum | reverse complement strand
GTGATGAGCTGGTGTTGCTGTTGTCTTGTGTTCCGTTGCATGTGGTGATGAGCTGGTGTTGCTGTTGTCTTGTGTTCCATTCCATGTGGTGATGAGCTGGTGTTGCTGCTGTCTTGTGTTCCGTTGCATGTGGTGATGAGCTGGTGTTGCTGTTGTCTTGTGTTCCGTTGCATGTGGTGATGAGCTGGTGTTGCTGTTGTCTTGTGTTCCATTCCATGTGGTGATGAGCTGGTGTTGCTGTTGTCTTGTGTTCCATTCCATGTGGTGCGATGTGGAGGCAGATGAGAAAGTGACGATGATTGAAGCGCAGCGACGAGCTGAGCCTCACCAGCAGCAGCAGCAGCAGCAGCAGCAGCAGCAGTAGCAGCATCAGTAGCAGCAAACCCAGGAGCAGTAGTAGCAGCAGCAGCAGCAGCAGCAGCAGTAGCAGCGTCAGTAGCAGCAAACCCAGGAGCAGTAGTAGCAGCGGAAACAGATGCCGAAGCAGCAACAGCAGCAGTGGCAACAGCAGTGGCAGTGGCAGCAGTGGCGGCAGCAGCCTTAACACCAGCAACAGTAGCAGGAGAAGCAGCAGCAGCAGCGGCAGCAGGAGCAGCAGCATCAGCAGCAGCAGCAGTAGCAGTAGCAGCAGCAGCAGCAGCAGCAGCAGCAGCAGCAGGAGCAGGAGCAAGAGCGGCAGCAGCAGCAGCAGCAGCAGCAGCCGGAGCAGAAGCAGCAGTAGCAGGAGCAGCGGCCACAGCAACAGTACGGAAGGAGTGGTTGCAAGGCTCAAGTTCTATGTTTGCAGGACCATTGCCGAACAAGCACATGGTCAAGCAGCTCAAGCCAGCAAGCCAGCGAAAAAGTACAAGCAGGCAAGCCGACTGAACATTGAAGCAGCCTTGACTCTGTCTGGGATGCAGCAAACGGGCAACAAAATAAGGCAAAAGCAAGGAGCACAACTTTCCTGGACGTGGTGTTGTGCCAGCCAGGCTATGAGTACGTCACCATTCGTTGACTGAGTCGTCGTAGTGCAAACGATCACACCTTGTGCTCAAAAGGGCACAGCTCACTGCCAACAATGAAAGCTTCGTTCAAAATGGTGTCGTGTGAAGTAAAGGTGGAGAACGGCCTCTCCTCCGTGACTCTGGTCCGGAGTAGTTCAAGGTTATGCCTCTCGACAAGGATGGGTGCTCGCTAGATTTGATCAGGCATTCAACGGACAATCTGAAGATGACTGTGTCACAAGCATTTGGGTGACATGCGAGATAGTGTGGTAGTAGTCGAACAAGGCGATGCAAAGTGCGAATGGTGTACATCTTGTACACAAGAAGCTAGCGCAAGGAGAGAGCAATGGCCTTTTGCCTCACCCTCTAATGCTGTGATATCACCTTACATTGCCTAATCCAATTTCCTTCTTTCAACGCAAGGAAGAAAACACTTTTGTGTCCAGCTAATGATTTCACCTCTACCAAGGTACTCTGATTAGTGCGCTCGTTGTGGGGCCATGCAAGGTCGATACTTTGCCAAATACGTGGGTAGTGAGGCAAGTGGTTGTCACTCGAATGACAATACTTGCGAAAATGTTGGATACATGCCCATTATTCGTGTTTGTGGATCAATTGGTGGCCTAGGACACCTTTTATGCCCTCTCGTCTTATTTCACATGCTCACCATATCATGTATGTACAAGAGACTTGGTGTTGTGACTACAGTGGAGCTTTCATCCACGAGATGGGAGACACTCGCGGTGAAGCTTGCACACTCTGACGGCAGCAGCACACCCTCAAGCAATGGCCTGTGGCCACATTTTTGCTTTCTCATAATGACTTTTACTGTTGGTTTTGCTCCTGGAGAGCTCTACTTCTTTCACACTTGGGGATGCCAAGGCTATCCCCAACTTGCATGTGGGTTACTTAGGAATAGCCGCCCTCAGTTGTGCTAGCTGGGTGCTGATCCTGGGGGGGCCAATTGGCCAGATTAATTATGTGCCACGACGAATAGCCGCCCTTAGAACATATCAAGAGGTCGGGCTCGACCCTGAGTGCAAGAGTAATCTCTGCGTGCTTCACGCACGACCGGGCGTCACACTCACTAGCTCAACTCTCGCTCCCGTCTCTCACTTGTACTAACTCTTGAACTCTTTCAAGTAACCACACGCTTCCCCGTGTCATTGAAAGAAAGCTTCCTAACACTGCTGTTGCTGGCATGGCAGTACAAGCCGGCGATCTAAATCACTAGCACACACAGGTGGAAGTGAGAGCAGCAAGGGGTTGGCTAGGGACACCAGTACAAGTGTCAGAAGGTGCAAAATGTTGAATCGTGCAGAGAGAGAATGGCAACAGAGGTCTGGGCAACCTAAATAGTGTTGAAGTTCGTTGGCCACTCACAACTCTGTGCCCTCTTGCCTCTCACATTATGCACACACACGTGTACAGATTAAAGGGGGACCATGGAATCACCTGGGGAGTTGACTGGCGCGCCTATGCTGGTTGAAGCCATCGACGTCCCCAAGCTGCTAATGGACCCAAGGGTGCCCTCTGGCACTCACATGACTATTACATGATTTCTTCATGATTCCTATGATGCGGTAGATGCTAGGGCCCACACATTCTCACTGCCGTGCCCTGCATCGTTTTTCACTTGTTTCGCATGTGATGGGGGAGCTGCATTTTCCCGGGTGCTGATCCCTAGGGGGCCACCGTGCCGGTCTTGGCCGTGCATCGGTGAGTAGCCGCCCTCGGTTAATTCCGAGTGTTCGGGCTTGACCCCCGGGTGGCGGCACTCACTCACCCGAGCTCATCGCTCATAGTGAGTGAGCGCTCACCGGTTCTACTCTTACTCGCCCCCCCCTTCTAACTTTCTGTCTTGGTGTGACCTCGAACTTTGCAAACAAGTTGCCGCATCCATGTCGCATCTCTTGTATTGGTGCTTGTGGTGTAACCATGCATCCTCACACCCAGATAAGCTAGGCTAGCAACTTCCTAGCAACTACTGGTATCAGAGTAATGAGGATGTAATCCCACTGCTCGTCGATCCTGGTCCTTGAACTTCCGCGGCCCACTTCTCCCATGGGCCATGCGTCATCGTAGCGAGCACTCTGCTCTGCCACCGGCCGTCTCTTCGGCCTGAAGCAACGACACAGTCAAGCGCTGCTACCTTCATTCTGTGGCAGCTGTGGAGCCGTTCTCGCTACTCCCCTCAGTTGCCCTCGGCACTCGCTGCCATGAGCTGCTCTCGGTTCCTGACTGCTCTTGCAGCTGCTCTCAGCCGCTCTCTGTTCTCAGTAGCCCCTCTTGGCTGCACTCAGCTGCCTTCTATGCCCCCGCTGCTCTCGGGTGTCCCTCCTGACTTCTCTCGGGTGCTGCTCACTCTTAGCTGCGCTCTAGGCTGCTCTCTCAGCCACCTCTGATCCCTCCGTTGCTGTCCTCGGCTGCACTCGGCTGCCCAAGGGTGCACCTGTGCCTCACTACAGATCCCTGCACAGCTACGAGTACCGCTTGCACCGTCTCATTTTCACGCTCCACGGGCAACCCTGCACACTCTAGCAACTGTCCGTGGACCACCGTGCCTCTCAGCACACCATCTTGCACTTCTCCGCACTCCGATCATCTCCATAGCCGACACCCTGGATTCACCACCACTGGACAGACACCTACACGACGATACCCCACTCTGGTTTCGTATGTTGGACACCGACTACTGGCGAGTGGAGCTTGCTGAGATCGCTGAGAGGGAGACAGTTGCACGTGAGGAAGAGATCTACTCGCAGGTCTACACCGCGGACAACCTTCCACCGTCGCCGCCTCACCCCTCTACAATGCAACCATCTGGTGGCAGCTCTCCAACCACCGCCTCTTCTACATCCAACACCATCGTCGGTCCTTCTTCCACTGCACCTGCATCTGCAGAACCAGCACCCACACCGGAGATCCCTGGTGTCGTCCCCGCTCTCCCAGTGCACACTGACTACATTGGCCTGACGGGGGCCATTCTTGACGCAGCAGCAGGCGCTGCCGCCACCTTTGCTGCCACCGCTCGTGCTTGCAGGGCCCCTACGCAGACTGCAGTGGGTCGAGCAGCAGACGCCTACACGCACTCAGCAGCTTCCCTGGCACTACTTGCTGCGGCAGCAGCAAACGTCGCCACTCAGGTTACAGCAACGGCAGCCGCCATTGCCACCGCTGCCTCCTGAGCTGCAGACGCCACTTCAGCAGCTGTCAGTTCTATCCGAGCCTCTACGGCGGCAGCTGTCTTGACCCCCACGGGTGGCCCGCGGGAATCCACCCCGCACGTCACTATAGGGGTGCTTATTGCGTCTGCATCTGCAGCAGTCGCTGGAGCTTCTGTCACCGGCATCCTTTGCTTGACCGTGGCAGCTGCAGGTTGGGTGGCAATACTGTTCTCCTCAGCAGCAGTGGTGGTGTCTCCTCTCTTCGCCCTACTGCCCCGTCATTAGTTCGGTGAGCTCATCCCTCTCTTCCCTTCTCTTCTCTTCTGTGGTCTCATCTCATCCATCTCTCTACCATGCCTGGACCAGAAGAGAAACTAGAGGCCCTCCAGGCCGCTCTTAGTGAGGCCCAGGCTGAGAGCCGCAAGGCACAGGATGAGCTAGAACGTGAGCGTGATGCACAGCAAGAGTTAGCAGCCACCGTAGCCTCATTGGTGCTAGAACGTCTTCGCACCGTTCCAGTATTTGCATCATTCATTCCCTCTGAGAAGTCAGGATCTACAGGCTCCTCAGTGCCACCTGCTGGTGGCGTTGTTAACTCCTCTTCTCCTTCCCCCTCAGCCACCTCTCGGACGGCTCCACCTGTGCGGCAGAAAGATTTTGAGACACCGCTGCCTCAGTTCACCTCGAAGCTCACCTTCACGTCCTGGGAGACGCGCTTCAGTGCGTGGGCTCAGGGTGAACTGTTGTGGGAATACTACTCGCCCACTAAAACCTCGTTTGTGCCGCAGCCAGCAGAGGCGGCTCGCGCCGTGCAGACACTCATCAACGCCGGCCCCGAACACCTGCTGGATGACATCGGTACGTACAATGCCGATCCCATCCGAGGCACTAGTGCAGACCCAGTAGGAGCCTATGCACTCATTCGCCGCCGGAAAACTGTAACTGGCCATGCCGCCCAAATTGCACTCATAGTATAATTCAACACACTGCAGATGAGAGCAGATGAGACAGCAGACGAGTACTGGGCCCGCAGTCTGCGTCTTTTGCGCGATCTTGGCAAGGCTGCACCCGGCCCTCTCTCTGCATATCTCTCCATTGTGGCTGGTCTCATCCCTGAGCTGTCCGACCTGTATCTTCATGTCTCTCAGATAGAACTCGAGCGCCTTGCCTCTGCCCCTATCCCAGCCGACTCCCCACCGGGGATTGGTCCTCTCTTTGACTTCACTGTTGCACGTCTCACTGACTGGTGGAACGCTCTCCAGAACAAGCGCATTCATCGCGCTGCCATTGCAGCAGTCACCACCTCCTCCCCATTGGCCAGCACCACAGCATCCTCTGCTGTCTCGTCGTCTCAGGCCTCTGCCCACTCCACACAAGCTGCTGGCCGCGGGGGAGGCAGTGGCTCGGGCTCTGGCCGAGGTGGCGGTCGTGGGGGCAAAGGTCGTGGGGGTGGTCGTGGCGGCAGGGGCTCTGCCACTTCTGCAGCTGACGTCACCTGCTAGAACTGCGGTGCCACTGGTCACTCGGCGCCTAAATGTCCTGCTCCCCGTGACGACGCACGCCTTGCCTCCTCGATGCGTGCTCACTGGGCGCGCACTGGTGTTACCGCTTCCACTACTGCGGCCGCCATGACAGCTTCCTCATCCACATCCTCTTCATTAGCCTCAGCCCTCACTGCCACATTTGCACCTCTCCAGCACACACCCCCTGCACCCAGCCCCTGGGGCTGGGTTCCCCCGCCATCTGGTCCGCCATGCTATGGTCCTCCATCCTCACACTATTCTGTTCCTCACTGGAGTCGTGACGATGGCCACTACTCCGACCGTGCCTCTGACCGCTCCTCCGAGCGTCCCTCTGATCGTTGTGACAAGGAGCGCAGTCTTGAACGTCGCCTCGCTGAACTTCTGCACCTTCATTCCCAAGGAGGTGAGAGTGTGAGTGGCCAGTGCCGTGTCTCTGTCTGTGAGTCCGATGTTACTCTTCGTGGGTCCGCATCAGGTAGTGTGCAAGGGGGCTTGTCTGATGATCGTCCCTGGATTGAACACTGGCAGTCTCACACGTTCCCCTCCCGTCTTGGTCATATCACTTCCTCCTCTTCCCGTGGCACTGTGGCTGTCTGTTTGGTCCTTCCCTCCACTCGTGCCTCTCCTGGTCTCTGGATCATTGATTCGGGGGCCACCCATCACATGACCTCTTGTCGTTCTTCCTTCGTGTCTCTCGGGCCCATTCAGTCTGTCCGGTCTATGCGCACTGGCTCAGGCCAACTGCTTCCTGTCCAAGGTGTTTGTGTTGTTCGTTTTGTTGGTCCCGGCGCCACTGTCTACCTGCCCGATGCTCTGTATGTCCCTGACCTTGAGGTCAGTCTTCTCTCTGTGACCACCCTTGACGATCAAGGCATGGACTTCTCGTCCAGTCGCGGCCTTGCTTCCATTTCCCTTCCCTCCTCTGGCCGTGTTGTTCTTCGTGGTGTGCGTTGTGATCGTCTGTTCCGTGTGCCACTCACGTTGCCTTCGTCCTCCGCTGCCTATGTCTTTGTTCACGTCGCTCCTTCGCTCTCCCCTGATCATGCTGATCTCCTGCATCGCCGCCTCTGCCACATTCACACTGCCGCGATCCAATGCTTGCTTCGCCTTCGGCCTGCACACGGTCTTGATCCCGCCACCTTCTCTCTACCATGCACGTCCACCTGTCTGGATTGTGCCAATGGCAAGATGCACCGCTCACCATTCTCCATCTCTTACTCCACCACCTCGCACCCTCTTGACATCGTCCATGTCGATGTCATGGGCCCATTGCCCCAAGATTTCCTTGGTGGCCTTGGGCGGTATGTTCTGTGTCTCACTGATGACTACTCCCGTTACCGCTGGGTCTTCGCCCTGCGCCACAAAAGTGATGTCACTGACGTCTTGGAGTCTTGGCTGCCCTAGGCAGAGCGCACTTGCCTTCGGTCCCTCCGTGTGTTTTGCAGTGACCGTGGGGGTGAGTTCTTTGGCCCCACATCCCGCTTTCTTGAGTCCCGTGGTGTGCGGCTTGAATCCTCTGCTCCCTACACTCCTCAGCAGAATGGTGTATCCAAATGCTGGAACCACACTCTTGCTGATGGGGTCCGCTCTCTGCTCTCTGCCTCCGGTCAGTCCCCCCTCTTTGCCTTTGAAGCCATGTCCTACATGCCATGGGTTTGGAATCGCATTCCGCATGGACCACTTCCCCACACTGTCACTCCTTTTGAGCGTTGAACTGGCAGGCGTGCGGATCTCCGCCTTGCCCGCATTTGTGGCTGTCTCGCCTCTGTCTGGGTGCCTGCTGACCAGCGTGACGATAAGCTGTCCCCTCGCGGTCGTCTGTGCATTTTTCTTGGTGTCTCTTCCTTCTCCAAAGCTTGGCGTTTCTGGGATCCTTCGCGCTGTCGTGTCGTTGAGTCTCGTGACGCTCTCTTCTTTGAACACCTCTTTGAACGTGGTTCTCCCCGCTTTGGTGGGTCTCTCTCTCCGCCTCTTCGGGGTGGGGGTGGCTCTCTGTCCTCTGGGACTGCTATTCTCCCCTCGGTGCGTCCCTCAATTCCCTTTGTCTCCTCCTCTGCCAAACAGAGCTCTCCTGTGCCTGCGTCCCCCTCTCCGGTGCTCTCACCCTCCACGAAACCACTGGACTCTCCCATTCCGTCCTTTGGTTATCCTGCTGTCTCGTCCTCTTCTCCTAGTCAGGGCGCAGTCTCACCGCCTTCCCCTGTGTCCTTCGAGCCACCTCCTGTCTCCTCCTCTCCACCTGAGCAGCAGCGTCCCACTGACCCATCATCATCTGCGCGTGCTCCATCCATTCCCCCAGTCTCCCCCTACACACGTGGTGGGCGCTTGCGGGCTCTCCCCTCTCAGTCGCACCCCATCGTCTCTGGTGACCCTGGTCTCCGTGCTCTCGGCCTCACCACCTCTGGCCTGTCTGCAGCCGTATCTGTCATACACCCCAGCTCCGCCCTGGGTTACTCTCTTGTTGAACAAGAGTTGTACTCCGCTGCGTCTTCCGCTGCAGCCGGGTATGTAGCCTCGTGCTTTGCTACTACCGGTCTTTCTCCTCTTTCTCCTGAGCCACAGACTGTACAGGCAGCTCGCACAGCCCCTGACTCGCCATTGTGGGAGCAGGCCATGAAGACCGAACTTCATGCACTGTCTGACCATGGTGTGTATGAGCTCGTGGACCTCCCACCTGGTCGCAAGGCAGTTGCCGCCAAGTGGGTATACCGTCGAAAGCTGAACCCAGACAATACAGTTGAACGGTACAAAGCTCGCCTCACTGCTAAGGGGTTCTCTCAGATTCCTAGGGTTGACTTTGATGAGACCTTTGCCCCAGTCGGCCGCTTCACCACAGCCAGAGCTCTTCTCAGTCTTGTTGCTCAACATGACTGGGAGCTGGAACAGATGGATGTCAACAATGCCTTTCTCCATGGCAAGCTGGACGAAGAGATTTACATGGTCCAGCCACTCGGCTTCTTTGATGGCACCACCCGAGTTTGGCACTTGCGCAAGGCCCTCTATGGCCTCAAGCAGTCCCCACAATGCTGGAACCAAGAGATCACAGCCACCCTTGAAAAGGGTGGCTACAAGCGAAGCACCGTGGATCCAGCGCTCTTTCTAGGGCCGTCCACAAAACCACTTGTCGCCATTCTTGTCTATGTGGACGACCTTCTCATTGCTTCTCCCGATGCTGTGGCTGTGGCCGCTGCCAAGTCACTACTCCAAGCAGCATACAAAATGAAGGATCTGGGCCCAGCTCGTGTCTTTCTTGGAATGGAGTTGGAGCGAGATCGTGCTCGTCGTGTCTTGCACGTACATCAGGCTGCCTATGTGCGCAGCCTGGGGGAGCGGTTTGCCCCACTTCTCATGTCCATTCCCACGGCATCCACTCCCATGACGCCTGCTGGGCAGTCTCTCCTAAAGTCACTCGATCTCTCAAAGCTGGGGGAGACGGTTGATGTAACCGACTATCTCCGTGTCATTGGCTCTCTAATGTATCTCGCCACGACCACGCGTGCAGATGTCGCTTTTGCTGTGAATTTCCTATCTCAGTTCTCCCAGTGCCCTCGGGAGCGTCACCTCGAGGCTGCATTACGAGTGGTTCGATACGCCCTTTCCACTCCCCGTGTTGGACTGCACTTTTGTGCTCAGCCATCTGTGGTAGTGGATGGCTTCACAGACAGTGATTGGGCACATGATTCAGATGCTCGTAGCCGTACAGGGTACATCTTTCTAGTTGGTGGCACAGTAGTGTCTTGGAAAAGTGGCAAGCAAGGGTGTGTTGCACGTAGCACTACTGAGGCCGAGTATGTTGCCCTGGATGCAGGCACTTGTGAAGCTGTCTGGCTGTGTCGTCTGCTGCAAAAGTTACGTGTTCCCATTCGTTGCATCACTCTTCGCTGTGATAACCAAAGCACAAAGGCCATCGCTGAAAACAGTGGCATTCATCACTCACGCACCAAACACATCAATGTGGAGCATCACTTTGTTCGTGAGTGCATTACTGCTGGCATTGTCCAAGTCGCTTGGGTGGACACACGGTCCCAGAGAGCTGATTTCCTCAGAAAAGCCCTCAGTCAAAATGTCTTCAAAGGTGCTATTCATTCTGTGGGTCTCATCAGTCCGCATGAACCAGGTTGGTCGTTGGTATGTACCCTCACTCACATATCTTGTGATCACTTCTTGTGATTCCCTTTTGTGTGCTTTGGGATGCTTGTCTGCGGGTCATGGGGGAGTGTTGAAGTTCGTTGGCCACTCACAACTTTGTGCCCTCTTGCCTCTCACATTATGCACACACACGTGTACAGATTAAAAGGGGACCATGGAATCACCTGGGGAGTTGACTGGCGCGCCTATGCTGGTTGAAGCCATCGACGTCCCCAAGCTGCTGATGGACCCAAGGGTGCCCTCTGGCACTCACATGACTATTACATGATTTCTTCATGATTCCTATGATGCGGTAGATGCTAGGGCCCGTACATTCTCACTGCCGTGCCCTGCTTCGTTTTTCACTTGTTTCGCATGTGATGGGGGTGCTGCATTTTCCCGGGTGCTGATCCCTAGGGGGCCACCGTGCCAGTCTTGGCCGTGCATCGGTGAGTAGCCATCCTCGGTTAATTCCGAGTGGTCGGGCTCGACCCCCGGGTGGCGGCACTCACTCACCCGAGCTCATCGCTCATAGTGAGTAAGCGCTCACCGGTTCTACTCTTACTCGCCCCCCCCTTCTAACTTCCTGTCTTGGTGTGACCTCGAACTTTGCAAACAAGTTGCCGCATCCATGGCGCATCTCTTGCATTGGTGCTTGTGGTGTACCCATGCATCGTCACACCCAGATAAGCTAGGCTAGAAACTTCCTAGCAACCACAAATAGTGTCACGTACCTAGTGCACACACGAGGCGCACAAGGGCGCTATTTTGTAGCAGGACAAAATAGTGGCAAAAACGCAGTTCTGGCCATAATTCCCTGGAGACACGTCAGAACGACAAGTTGTTTCAACCAGAACGGCCGCATCGATGAGATCTTCGTCCTGATAGGCTGCACACCTACATGCTATGACACAACACCAATCTAAAAAGATACGGAAGTCTTGTGAACGCCTGTCGCCGTTGGCCGCCAGCCTTCTGCCACCGTCACTAGTCTGAGGGATCTGCACGTGAATGGACATGAGCCGATGGGTCACCGTAAGCTGTGTACGACACACACAACAACACTCCCCCATGACCGGAGGGCGAAACACGTCCATGCACATGCAGACACTAACGCCATTAAGAGGAGGAAACGCACAGCTGCTGTAGGCAGCAGGCACAGCACCTGCAAGGTGGCACATGAGGAATCAACCTGCAACAGGGATTAGGCAGAGTCCAAGGGAACGAGTGGCCGCATGAAACTTCAAACGACGCAGAGCCTTGGTCAAAAAATCCGCGCACTGCCTGTCAGTGCTCTCGTGGATGACTTGGATCTCACCATGATCAACCAGATCACGCACGAAGTGGTGCTCGACATTGATGTGCTTTGTGCGTGCATGGAACATACCTGAGTTCTTGGCGATGGCTTCCGCGCTCATGTTGTCACATTGGAGGACCACGGGGGGAATGGACTGACGCAGTTCACGCAATAGACGGACAAGCCAGACACATTCCGTTGCACCGGAGCCTAGGGCAACATACTCTGCCTCAGCAGTGCTACGTGCGATGCAGCCCTGCTTCCCAATTCGCCAGGACACTGAAGTGCCTCCAATGAGAAAGATGTAGCCGGTGCGGCTCTATCCATCTGGACTCCACGCCTAGTCACTGTCCGTGTACCCATCAAGCACATTTGACACCTGCTCGTAAAAGCACAGGCCAAAACGTGCGGTGGACAGAATGTAGCGCACACACCGGACTGCGGCCTCCAGTGTTCGTTAGCGCGGAGCCTGTGAGAACTGGGCAAGCAGGTTGACAGTGAAGGCAATGTCGGGCTGTGTCGTGGTGGCCAAGTACATGGGCGAGCCGATGAGTCGCAGGTACAGGGTCACATCAATTGGCTCCCCCAGGTCAGTTGGGTCATCCATCTTCAGGGCGGCCTGCACCTCAGGGGTCATGGGCGTGGAGGCCGTGCGGACGGCATCGAGGAGGTCGGCAAAGCGTTCCCCCACAGTCTCTACGTAGCGTCCCTGATGGACACGGAGTGTGCGGCGGACACTGTCGAGCACGATCTCCATTCCTAGAAAAACAGATGCCTCACCAAGATCTTTCATCTTGTAGGTCGAGGAGAGAACAGCCTTGGTAGCGGCCACTGCTCCCAGGTCTGGCGAGGCCATCAGAAGATTGTCTACATAGACGAGGATGGCAGTGAGAGGTGCTGGGGACTGTGAGGTGAACAGGGATGGGTCAGCATCACTCTGAATGTACCCAGCGCGTCTCAGCGTGCTGGTGATCTCCTGGTTCGAGTGGCGAGGTGACAGGCCGTACAAGGCCTTCCGCAGCCGGTACACGCAACCGGTACCATCCTCAAAGCCGGGTGGCTGGACCATGTAGATCTCCTCCTCAAGATCCCCGTTCAGGAAAGCGTTGTTGACATCCATCTCATGGAGTTCCCAGGCGTGATGTGCCACCTGGCTCAAGAGCGTGAGCGTGGTCGTCATCCGCCCAACAGGAGCAAAGGTCTCGGTGTAGTCCACGCCAGGGACCTAAGAGAAGCCCTTTGCTATCAGGCGCGCTTTGTAGCGCTCCAGAGTGCCGTCTGGCTTGAGCTTCTTCTGTAAAACCCACTTGGCCTTGATGGCCTTGCGGTTCTTTGGCAAGTCCACCAGCTCAAAGACGCCGTGCTCTCGCATGGCATCAAGCTCAGCCTCACAGGTAGTGAGCCACTGCTCAGCGTCGGGGGCTGACAAGGCCTCTGGCAGAGTAGTGGGATCGGGAGACAACACTGGTGCACTGCTTGTAGCCAGGGCATATGCCACAGAGGGAGGGTCGACCGTCACCATGGACTCAGCGGCGTCACGAGCAAGACCGCGCTCATGAGCAAGTAGTGCCATACCAGTGGCACAGTCAGGGTGAACCTCAGCAAGGCCGTGAGCACTCAGGCTGAGGGCCTTCATGTCCGGGTCACTGCTGACGACGCTGCTTGTGGGGCAAGGGTGGAGACATCCGCCCGGTGCCCGTGTGTAGGGGTCTGACGAGGCAGGAGCAGTGGGCGCTGCTAACTCACATGCCGGTGTGGACTACACGGCAAGCACGCCACTCGAGGCTGGCGTGGCCTCAACAGCTGGGGATGGGCCCACGGTAGATGTAGGCGCATCCGTGGCCGGAGGCAGGCACAGCTCAGAGCCAGACACGGATGCAGACGCAAGGTCAGACCGAGCCTCAAACGCGGAAGCAAGCGCAGGGTCAGGCAGGGCCTCGGTCGCGGAGGCAGGCTTGGATGCAGACTTGGACATGGGCGAAAGCGGAGAGTCGGGGGGAGAGGAGCGAGCCGCAGATGAGGCGGAGCTGGAAGTGGGCTCAGTCTCTAGGGACAGCCCCTGGGGTGTCAGCGACGGAGTGACCATAGTGGCCGGGGGCACTGGGCCAACCGTGACAGGAGCCTCCCCCTCACTACGGGGTCCGGTACACCAAGGAGCATGAGCAGCATGCAGAGCGTGGATGCGAGTAAGGTCGCGGAAGGCGAGATGCTCAAAGAAAAGAGCGTTACGGGACTCCACGATGCGGCGGTTCTCAGGGTCCAGAACCACCAGGCCTTCGACCGCGGGACGACGTCGACGAAGGTGCAAATGCGGCCTCGCGGAGAGAGCTTGCTCCTCTGTTGCTCCGGTGTGAAGCAGACACAGGCAAGGGAGCCCCAAATACGGGCCTGGCGCAGATCCGCGCGACGCCAGTACCACAGCTCGTAGGGCGTGCGATGACTCCGAGGGAGTTGTGGGGAATGCGGTTCCAGACCAAGGTCATGTACGCCATGCCCTTGAAGGCAAAGGCCTCAGGCATAGCGCTGTGGGCGCGCATGGCGCGAACCGGATCCTCCATGGTGCGGTTCCAGTGCTCGGAGACATCGTTCTGCTGGGGGGTGGCGGGAGCAGAGAGGTTGTGGAAGACACCAAGCTCGATGAAGGAGCGGGCCATGTCACCGAGGTACTCGCCACCGCGGTCAGAGCGAAAGGTCTGAAGGCGATGGGGAGATTGGCGCTCGGCCATTACAAGCCAAATGTAGACGGCAATGGCAGCATCGCTCTTCTGACACAGACTGTAGACTCAGCGCATACACGTGAAGTCATCAGTCAACGTCAGGACGTAGCGGCCGCGGTCCTCCTGAAACTCGACAACGAGCGGACCCATGAGATGGGAGTGGACAAGCTCCAAGGGCTGACGAGCCCTGGAGACAGACGCAGGATAGGTGGACCGATGCATTTCACCTTCTGCACAGGCCAAGCAGTTGGTCGTGGGCGGCGCCTCGAAGGACGCCGCATCAAGACCAAGACCAGGCTGAGTGCGGATCAGCCTGTCGACAGCCCCCAGGTGCACATGACAAAGGCGTCGATGCAGGAGACGGTGGTGCTCAGGGGATAGAGCACCAGCAATGAAGACACAAGCAGTGGGAGACGGAGGCAAGGGGGGGGGGGCACTCATAGAGAACCCAGAGATGTGATACAGATCATCGACGGCCGTCCTACTGCGGACGGTCTCCTCAGTGGTGCGCACAAAGATGCGAGCATCGGAATCCGTGTGCATGACACCCAAGCCCATCTTGGTACAAGCACGGACAGAGAGCAGGATGAGTTCCAGATCAGGAACAAAGAGGACGTCGGAGATGTATACTGGACCAGCGGGCCCAGTGAACTGAACAACCCCTACACCCTGGACAGGTACCTCATGGCCAGCTGTAGTGCGAACAGAGTGAACAGTGCCAACAAGATGTAAGACGACGAAGGTGTCACGACGACACGTCATGTTATGGGTGGCACCAGATTCAACAACCCAGGTGGCGTTGGCGCCGCGCGAACAAGGGGCAATGTGGCACTCAGCGACGGAACAAGGCGCGGCAGTAGGACGCTCAGCAGCGGACACGACAAGGCGACCAGCGGAGCGCACATGAGAATCATACAGCCAAGACACATCATCGGGTCCGTCACGCGCACACGGCTGGGCGTGGAGACCACCACAGGCATCATCATGCAACAACACGGACTGTTCACATGTAGTAGAATCCCTCGACTCAGTCAACTCACTCGCACCTCCCTGAGATGGACGCTGGGCGAGAAGCTGGTGTAGCTCAGCGATCGTCCTGTCGCGTTCTGCAAGCACCTGGTCGCGAGGATCCGCGGAGGAGCCTGCTGTGGTGGCGGACTCCTCTGGGATGCCTGCGGTAGTGGCGGCCGAGCGGGCGGTCGCACCGGATGTTTGGCGCATGCGCGCCTCGTGCGCCTGCTGTAGTCCACGGGTGACCTTGACCTAGTCCAACGGGTGGCCTGTCAGACGAGTGCAGTCGGGGTAGCGATGGTCTCCTCCGTAGTTGAAGCACACAAACCGGTGGCCCGTTGTGCTTCCGGATCCGCTACTGCCACTGCTGCTGCTGCTGCCGCCGCCAATGGTGCTGCTGTTGCGGCTGACACTGCTGGTGCTGGTGCCACTACTGGTCTCGCCGTTGGAACCACCACCTAATGATTTGCAGCCCTTCTTTCCCTAAGCTGGGGCTGCTGTAGCTGTAGGCGTCGGGGATGTAGCGGCAACTGCAGCTGAAGCGGTGCTGCGGCGCGCGCGGTTTGCGGCGTCCACGCCGGCGACCTCCAGGAAGTTAATCGTGGCCTAGCATAGCAAGGTCCCATCACTCTCAATGTCGCGAAGCAGAGTCTGTTCGAAGTTGCTGAAGACGCACGCGTAGTCAGAGTAAATGCCATAGAGGATGATCTAGAGTGCGGAGTACTACGCAGGGGCATCGTCTTCCAGGTCCTCGTACAACTGGATCGCCCGACGCCAATAGTCAGCTACAGACTCCCGAGCAGTTTGGCAGAGGGAGTTGAAGTTGATGAGGCGCTGGGACATCAGCGCCAGGGTGGCACCCTAAAAAAGAATGACAACCAGTGTCCATGCCTTGCGAGGGTTAGCTCCTAAGTTGGTCAGCGGGTTGCCAAGGAACCGGCTGAAGTCCTTAGTGAAGTCTGGGGCGGCCTTCATCAGATCGGAGGCGGCGCGGACCGCCATCTGCGTCTAGGCAGGGTCAGACGCCTGGTAGGGGGTGAGGTAGTAGGCGAGGACTCCCTCGCTCATGGCCCACATGCAAAAGCGCGGCTCCCACGACTTGTAGTCGTTCCCAGTCCAGAAGATGGGAGGGTCCAACTCAAACCACTTGGGTAGCTTTACCGTCAGTAGAGCGACGGCTGGAGCCACCGCTGGATTGGGCATAGAGGAGGAAACCCCCTTGCCCTGGCGGGCCCGCAGAGCCAGCTCCTCAAAGCTCAGAGGGTGGTGAGACGAGCTCAGGCCGGCGTCGGTGCTGGAACTCGTGCCTTGGAGGGCAACACTGGCCTCACGCAATCTACGGCATGCCTCCAGGTGGATGAGGTGTGCTCCTCACCCTCCTTGACAGAGTCAGAGAGGGTCTCCGCAGCCTCATCTGCATTGCTGCCGGCAGCGAGGTGATCCTCGCTTGGATCTGCTGACACTTGCTGTTGCTGCTACTGGGCCTGCTGCTGCTGAGGCAGTAGGCCTCTGATCAAATCGTGCAGCTCAGCGACTTGCTTTCTCAGAATTCTGCGACTCTCCGCCTGTAGGTCAGCCAACGCGCGCACTTGGCGCGCCAATGTCGTCGGGCTCGGCGGCCACTGCTATTGTTGCTGTTGTGGCGGCTGTTGGTGTCGTTGCTGCTAGTGCTGCTACTACTGCTACTGCTGTAGTAGAGGCTCTTGCTGATGTTGCTGCTGCTACTACTGCTGTTGTTGCTACTGCTGCTGCTACTGCTGCTGTAGCTGATGCAGCTGCCGCTGTGGTGATGATGGCGGCGCCCGGCGTTGGCCACTGACGGAGCTACCATTTGTACCTGCATCGGTGGTGGCGCTGGCGGGGGTTTGCTTCGGCATGGCGACTGGTTGCTTCCTCCTCCCCTTTTTCTTATGTTACTGCCGCGGAACGCTACCGTGGATTACTACCGCAGAACGTTGCCGTGGAACGCCGTCATTAAACATCACTATGGAATGCTACTGCGGAACACCTCCACGGAAAAACATTTCGCGGAACTCTTCCGCGGAACGCCGTTGCAGAACGCCACGGAAACTGCAGCGTAGTAGCAGCCGCACTCGCGCCGATGCGGGACACGGTGGGGTGCCGCGATCAGTCGGGGCACCACCGTTGGTGCATTCCGCAACCACCGCAGAACAGCCACGTCTGGCAACCGCGGAATCGCCGCGGAGCTGTTATTGAATTGCGACCGCGGAGCACCGGCGAGTAACACCGGTGTGTTCCGGAACCACCGAGGGGTTGCGACGTCGGATTGACACGGATCTGCAGAACACCGCAGATCTGCCACGGCACCGTCACCACGAGGTGATGTACTTGGAACGCCGCGTGCCACCGCGGCACCGTAGGCGCATTTTGCTACGGCCGTGCACTTGCTGCATCCGTCGCGGAGGCCTCGTCGCCGCAGAGTACCACGGATTTTGCGTGGAGTAGCTGCTGCTGTCGCAGAACGACCGCAGAATGGCTGCAAAGTTCTCAAAGAAAGGTCAGAGTGGTGCCGGGACCTCCCGGGACCTCCTACCGAGGCAGTGGACACTGTTGCTGTTGCGACTCAAGGCAACGGCTGCGGTTGCTCACCGCTACTACGGTTACTACATCTCTGCTACGCAGTTGTGCGAGCACTAGCTCGCTGCTCTGATACCATGAAAGACAGCTTCTTATCACTGTTGTTGCTGGTGCAGCAGTACAAGCTGGCCAGCTAAATCATCGGCACACACAGGTGGAAGTGAGAGCAGGATTGGGTTGTCTAGGGACACCAGTACAAGTGTCAAAAGCTGCAAAATGTTGAATTATGCAAAGAGAGAATGACAACTGAGGTCGGGGCAACCTAAAGAGTGTCACGGACCCAGTGCACACACACGAGGCACAAGGGCTCTGTTTTCTAGTAGGAAAAAACAATGGCAAAAAAGTAGTTTTGGCCATAACTCCCTGCAGACACGTCAGAATTACGAGTCGTTTGAACCAGAACGGCCGCATGAACGAGATCTATTTCCTGATAGGCTGCACGCCTACGTGCTGTGACACAACAAGAATCTAAAAAAAACACGGAAGTCTTGTGAACGCCCATCACCCCCGGCCGCCAGCCTTCTGCCACAGTCGCCAGTCTCAGGGATCTGCACGTGAATGGACATGAGCCGAGGGGTCACCGTAAGCTGTGTACGACACACACAACAACAGTCACGTGGGAATCCCCCTACACTCCCGAACTTCTAGATCCCGAGTCATCCTCAATGTCGCGGTCGCCCCCTCGTAACCATAGCGTTATCGGGAGCACAAGCTCTAACCCTACAGCCACTATTGTCGGATTGCTCTGATCGTAGTTACTATCTCTAACACTCATCACTCTTGATTGCGGTCACATTGACAGCATTACCAACATTTGGTGTGTGGGATTTGAGCTTCTCTCTGTGGTACATCGCGTTGTGTTGTAAGGGCTTCTCGATGTGCTCCCATGATGTTTCACCAGCTACATTGCAGATTTTGTGTTATGTATGGTGCATTCTAGCCACATAATGTTGCTATGTCCGTCTTGGCGACCTCTCGACTTGACGCCAATCACATGTAGGCAGTCAACAATGCTCGACGGCTGCTTTGGTGGTCTCACCTTCATCCTGCACATCCCTATGTACAAACATGAATTTCCTCGGTGGCTAGTTCATGAGAGCCACTTTCTTGGCAACCTCACTTCTGCTCTTGGTTTGCTTAGTTCTCTAGAGCTTGTTTTTTTGCTTCCGCTGCTTCTTTTGGCTTGTCATTCGGCCATCCGAGTGCCATGTACTGCTACTAGGATCTTTTTGGACGCTGTTTGGTAGCTGGTAGATATGTTCTTGGACTTTCCATAGGCCAGCTGGAGCGTGATTTGCACGTATGCTGGCCTGACTGAGAGTGGAGGGTGTATCCATCTCTCTCGCTCATATTTCAACTAACTCTCACATTCTTGAGCGTCTCTTTGCCGTCTCTCCACCTTCTCAAGCACCGTCAATCACATTGTGTTTTGTGCGACGTGGTCACTCTCACAGAACATTGCTTAGGGGGTTTGTTCATTCCCTCATGGTATCAGAGCAGTACAGAGAATACGTGTGTGCACCCCACTGTACAACCCGCAGCAGCAGGAATAGAGATGTCTGAGCTTGCTGGATTGGGTTGGGTGGGGAGTAAAGGTCCTGACAACGTGGAGGCCTTCAGCTAAGGGCTCGCGTCACGTTGTCCTCTGGCAGAGCCACAGATGGAATGTTGCCAAAATTTCAAAGTAGCTTCCTTCATGGTGTTTTCCATCTTGGCGGCAACGGAACGAATTTTCGGCGTTCTGAGCCGCGGTAGTAGCAGTGACTGCAACCAAAGCAGAACCTATGGTAGTAGCAGCCCTTGGCATCTGCCTCATCACTATTATAGATCTGGCGCATCTGGAGGCAGCCGCTCCTACCTGTCATGGCAGCAGTCGTCGCAGCTACTACATTCCTACAGAAGTGGCTGTAGCATCATCTCTTAAGATTGCCCTCAACTACAGCAGCGACAGCAACAACATTCGTAGGTGTAAGGGGTAGGGGCAGTAGCATCCGCAGCTTGCTCTAGTGTTGGTTGGTGTGGCTTCCACTCGTCACGACTGACGCTGGTGCATTATCCATATACCCATGTTGGGGGTATATGGTAGAGGAGGGTGTGATGACACAACGGGCCTCCGGATTGTATCGAGACTTCTCCAGCACCTACGGCAGCGCCGGTGAGATGCGGTCGATGTGTTCTGGCAGCTCTGTGGGCGTGTCGGGAGCTAGGAGAGTTTTCTTAGTGGGTTGAGACCCGCGCACTCGGTGGACTGTACCGGTGCGACGTGGAGACCCGGTGGGTGTACTAGCGCTTCCGATGTTCGGAAAGCTGTGTGATGTCTGGATGTTGAATTTGAAATTTCGTGGCATTGCTCCTTTTTTCTCGGTGGTGGAGACCCGGGCACTCGGAGAGCTGTTCCGGTGCGTTAAGGAGACCACTGTTATTGTTATCATGGTGTACGTAGTGTGTTCTCCCCACTGACTCGTTTGGGCTCAACAAGGGTGACGGGGCCCGGTGCGGCTTGCAGCCGGCGCCCCTACTTAAGCCTACTAGGGGCTCATTTGTACTCTCTCCTTGTTCTTTCATATTCAGCGTTCCACACTCGGCCAAATTCTTGCCGTCTTCCATCGCATTAACACACAGACCTCATGTTCGTTTTTGCATGGGCCTGCATGCCCAAGAATATTTCCAATTCGGTATTGGAGCACAGGGGGGCGTGTGAGCAGCAGAAGCAACAGCAGTGGGCGGAACGCAAAGAGAACGCGCCACGTGGTGCCACGTCGGCAGCAACGTGAGGGAGCGCAAAACGACTACACGTGAACCCCATAGGGTCGCTGAGTCACGCACAGCAGCATTAGTGACTACAGTGGCAACAACAGTAGTTGTAGCAGACGTGGCAGCCGCGTCAGCTACAGTGCCACGCAGCAGGAGCAGTGGCAGCAGAGCTGCCGCTCACAGCAACAGCAGTAGCGACGGTAGTAGTAGCAGTAGCAACAACGGCCAGTACTAACATTTACAACAGCTGCACAGGCGGTAGGAGCAATAGTAGCAGCAACAGCTTTGCTGCACAACAACAGCAACAGCAGCTGCAGCAGCGCATCAGCCGCTATAGTAGCGGTCTCTGCAGCAGTAGGACATAGCAGCAGTAGTAGTAGCCACTGTAGCAGCGGCGGTAGCAAGCAGCAACGGCGGCAGCAGCAAGCAATAGCCACGACAGTAGCAAGCAGCAGCAGCAGCAGCTACGCTGTTGAGCAGTAGTAGTAGCAACGAAAGTAGTAGCAACAATGGTGGCAGGATCAAGTAGTAGAAGTAGCTACTACGCAGAGTAGTAGTAGCAACAACAACGGCGGAAGCAGCAGCAGCAGCAGCAACCGCAGCAGCTGCACCCGCCGCTGGAGCTACTACTGTAGGAGGGCTTTGCAGCCCTCCTTTGAGGGCCCCCGCCCCCTCGGAGGGGCCCCCTCCACCCCCATGAGGGGGGCCTCTCCAAGGGGGCCTGTTGGCCCCGTTCGCCCCCCTCCCCTCTTCTCGGGGGGGCCCTCTGAAGGCCTCGTCAAGCCCCTTCGAGGGGCCCCTCAGAGGGGCCCGTCGGTTGCGTCGGCTCCGTCGGCCGACCGACAGAGGGTCCGACGGCGGAGAGGGGCGGACTCCCTCTCATTTCCTTTTTTTCTCCGTTTGCCCACCTTAGGGGCATTCGAGAAAAAAGGGGGGACGAGTGACAAAATTATACGGAGGGGGTGCACCCGAAAGCGAGTGAAAACAAAAAAAAGGAAATTGTCCAACTACTACCGGCGCAGCAGCAGCAGCTTTCATAACAACAATAGCAATATTGGACAGAGTTGCAACGACTACATAGTGTGGCGGCTGCGGTAGTGCTTGTTGTTTCTCCTTCTTAGCCGACACCAGATTGTGAATTGGCGCCGGTCTCCGCTTTGAGACGCGTCCTTGATTGGCGTCTTCCTCGGGCCCGTGGATTGGTGCATGGACTTCACTCCGTAGGATCAATGGCGGATTCGAGTCTTTCCATCTCCAAGGGCTGGGTCGTCTACCGCTTGGAGCAGCAGCCATACCTGCATCCGCCACCCCTTCTCTTCTTGGAGCAGTCTTTGCTCTATTAGAGGCAGCATCATTAGTAGCCATAGTCAGAATCTAGTCTCCGGACGTGCTGTGGTAGAGCAACTCTTCCCGTCTTGTCACGTTTTGTGACCCGAACTCCGTGACTCCTAGGAGTGATTGCACCTACTGGTCTCGTTCTCTCCCCTGGCTTGGTGTTTACCACCGGGAGCAGGTACCCTTGGTACATATCCATCGTCTAGCACACAAGATGAGTGCGTAGACATTTGTGCAGGCGACCTACGCGTTCGCTTGTTATTACTATGGTGATGGACGTCATGGTTGGCGTCGCTGCCGGACGCGTCCTCGCGGCTGGCATCCAACTTGGCTTGAGCCTCGTCCGAATATGCGTCCTCCATAGCATACGGATCTGCCAACATTGGTAGATCCTCTAGCTTGACATATGGCGACTACATTCGCCGAGATCCTTGGCCTGCGGCAGATGGTGCAGCGGCTTTGTGACCTCCTTGTCACTGAGCGTGCTTCAACCACTAGTTCGTCGACGGCCTCTTCCATCACATCTTCTTCGTCCTCTCCTCCTTCCTCATTCAATGGTGTTCCTTCAGCTCCACTTGCTGGCCAGTCCCAGGATGCCACCATTCTTTTGATCCTCGACTCTCCTGTGACCACGACGCCACCTCGTGATGACATGTCTTCATGTAGTCGTTCCAGTTGAGTGACCCCGTGACATCGGCGTCAGTGCTCCGCATGCCGTGCTTGTGCCGATTTTGATACATCCTCCACCTCCTCGGCTTCCGTTGCTGTCCCTGTCAAGGGGGAGTGTGGTCATCGCGTATTACGTGTTGTAACCGTAGCGACAGGATCCGCACTCGAGCCAGGCCGTATTGCCCGATCGTCCGCTCAGGCAGACTCAGATGATATGGTGACAGCACATGGCGTAGAGTCTGATCCCGACATGGCGTTCATGGTGGAGACTTGCCTGTCATCGTCCGGGCTGGATCCAGATCTTCCACAGCAGCAGGTGACATCAGGAGGAGCGCAGGCACGGCGTCCTTGGAGGGTGTCACTCGCTACTCCGACCGGTGGAGGCCCAGGGGTGGCACAAGAGTCTCGTACGGATCGGGATGCATCTACCAGACTTTTGGGGAAGAGCGTACACGACTCACACAACTGTGGCGGGTGTTGGAGTACTTGGGACGTGCATGTCGTCGAGGTCGACATCTACGCCGGGGTAGCAGCCGGACATTCTACAGCGGCAGGTTGCATCAGGAGGAGTGCGGGTTCCGCATGCCTTGGCGGTGCCACTCGCAACTCCGATTCGTAGCGACCTGGCGGTGGCACAGGAGTATCGTGCGGATCGGGATGTCCCATACGGATTTTTGGGGGCATTGGCGCACGGGACTCACACCAGCCCGATGGCAGTCAGAGTGCATGAGCAGAGTTGGCCGGCTGGTCTTTTAGAGGTTGAGGCATTCTTGAGAGCAGCAGTTCTGAGAGATGTCACTGGGACATATGCTACAGCACACACAACAAGCTCCACCATCTCATCCACGCTACCTGAGGACCAGCTTCAGCGTGAGGAGTCGTTCATGTTCCTACAGTCTCCGGGTTCATGTACACACAACGGAGCAGCGACAAACATGACAGAGTCAGATGGTGGTCCCCACTCTATCATGGAGCAGGTGGCAGCGATTAGCCTTCTTGGCAAGATAGTGCGTGAACGCGAGGTGCGCTTGCTGGTCGCCTTGACGGGCATTGTCGAGCCGGCGTCCTGCACACATGTGTCCACTATGGCGGCAGTAGAGGACACTGGAGCCATTTTGTACACACGGATGGAGTCACATCGTTAGAAGGAGCTGAGTTTTTCCCCCTTGCTTTCACCTGTTGGTGACCCTGCTCATTACATCAACGTTGAAAGGTAGTACTTGCACGGATGACATTTCCACATGCTCCACGGACTCTAACAAGTCCTCCTCCTCCTCTCTCAGCATGCGACCACTCACTCCTTGTATGACAGACACAAGTTGTGGTGTGGATGCGACACGTGTAGCTGCATCCAATGTTGTAGCATCTCAGTACATTGCAAGTTTGGTTGACCCCCAAGAGGATGCAACAGCACCGGTTCCATTGTCTTGAGTAGCAAAGATGCAGATAGAGCTATACTCACGAGTTCTATAGTCTACATTTGCAGCATCCAGTGAGTCAGAGTCTTTGCTACGCAAGGCAGACATGGGCCACCTCCACATAGTGCAGTGATGCTGTAGCGGGAGATGATGGTAGCACGTGAGCGATTCTCAGAGGAGGGGAGCATCACTACTATCGGCATGAGCCTTTTGCCACCTGCATCTGGCACGCCCATACTCGTGGAGGATCTTATAGCAGCTCTGAGCATGACATTCGACGGAGACACTACCATAGGAGAGCTGAGCATGCCTTCAGTTTCCTCCATTGTCGCTCTTGTTGACTTCGTCATCGCTCCTCCTTGTGTGGCTGCCATCATACACCTTCATCCACCTGACTCTGCTGCTCCATTCTCGCCGATGAGTGGTGATCCGGTTTGTCACTCCAGCCCATTTCTTCTCGCCGTACACTCATGTGCTTCAAGGTGCTCTATCCTGCCTCAGAGGCCAGCTCCGTCACTTCATCCACGCTCGCGTGCTGCTCGCCCATTCCCTTTCCTCCGGCGTACACAGATGGATCGCAATAGAGCGGACAAAGGAGACACTGTGAGTTAGGATCCTTGGCAGTCATGCAAGGACTGGTACACTACAAGTGATGGAGTTGCCAAGTGAGGAGTCTTAGCCGGAGACACCACTTTGTCTTTGAGGGAGGGAGCCGACTCGTACATAACGGGGGGAGCTATCTCTATATGATGCAGAGACCACATGATTCATCGCCCTGGATTTGTTCAGCTATGGCATCAACATCTCCATCGAGGACATCGCCACCATGTTCATCTGCCTAGGGGGAGTGTTGTGTGGACCTCGACCTGATGCGACGCCATTGGAGATGCATGGTGAGGGGTCCATACTCTGCTATGAGCATACTACATCCGCACTCTGTTGGTCAAGACCCGGACACTTGATCGGCTGCACCAGTGTCATAAGGAGACCACGGCATCCTGTGTCTTGGTGTGTGGCCATACTTCGTGTGGCATGTGCATGCCAACTGGTTTGCTCATTGTGGTTGAGACCCGGACACGTGGTGAGGTACACCCGTGTTACAAGGAGACCGTCTATGATCCTATGTATTGATTGATGATGCTATTGTGGTCGGCACACAGACACCCGTTTGATTGCTCGTAGTGGTCGAGACTGGGGCACTGGTATCGCCAGTGTCACGAGGAGAACATTTTATCATCTGACATGTGTATGATGTGCATTACATTGGTTTGTGTACGTGTGTATCACTCCTCTCATGGTCGAGACCCAGACACTTTGTGGGATGTGCCAGTGTCTATGTAGAACTTAGATGGGTAGGAGATGAGTGTGGTTGACAGGTGCAAATTGTGGTTTGGCATACGTTGTTGTTCCATGCCTGCGTTCATTTGCTCTTGCATGGATGGCCTTGTCAGACAGGGGGAGTGTTGGTTTGTGTGGCTTCCACCCGTCACGACTGACGCTGATGCATTATCCATATACCCACGTTGGCGGTATATGGTAGAGGAGGGTGTGATGACACGACGGGCCTCCAGACTATACCGAGACCTCTCCAGCACCTACGACAGCGCCGACAAGACACGGCCGATGCGTTACAGGAGCCCTGTGGGCTTGTCGGGAGCTAGGAGAGTTTTCTCGGTGGGTTGAGACCCGCGCACCCGGTGGAGTGTACCGGTGCGACGAGGAGACCCAGTGGCTGTACTAGCACTTATGATGTTCGAAAAGCCGTGTGTGATGTCTAGACGTTGATTTTGAAATTTTCTGGCACTACTCCTATTTTCTTAGTGGTCGAGACCCAGGCACTCGCAGAGCTCTTCCGGTGCCTCGAGGAGACCATCGTTATTGTTATCATTGTGTACGTAGTGTGTTCTCCCCGCTGACTCGTTTGGGCTCAGCGGGGTGACAGGGCCTGGTGCGTCTAGCTGCCGGCGTCCCTACTGAAGCCCGCTAAGGGCTCATTTGTACTTTCTCCTTGTTCTTTTATATTCAATGTTTTAGACTTAGCCGAATTCTTGTTGTCTTGCATCGCACTCACACACTGAGCTCATGTTCGTTTTTGCATGGGCCTGCATGCCCTAAATGATTTCCAATTTCTAGTGCACCAGTGGCAAAAGTAGCAGGAGAACAAGCAGTGACAGCCATAGCTCTCAGCAATAGCGCTTGTAGCTTGCAGCTGTTGCTAGAGTTACACTAGCAACAGCTACTGGTGCTTGCAGCTAAACGTGCAATGCAGCACGGCGTAGCAGCAAGCATCATGAAGCAGCTTCTGCAGCCATCTGCGAGCATCAGCAGCAGCAGCAACGGCCTTGCAACTACACGCAACTACAAGCCACGCGTCCGCATGCCGCATCCGCATGCCGCGGCATGAGCTGCTCGCAACAATAGCTACCATTGCAGCACATGCAGCACTCGCAGCAACAGCAATAGCTGACAGCCGTGGCCTCGTACTTGCGCGCAGCTACAAGCCATGCGGCAAATCGCCGCGGCATCAGCTGATCACAGCAGCAGGAACCATTGCAACGTGTCACAAGCGTCTGTAGCAACATCAGTAGCAGTGTGCACATCCATTAGGCAGCTCCACCGTGGTTTCTTGCTGCTCCTCGCCGGCTCAGCACGTTGCTGCCAACGGGCTTGTGGTCAAGGGGCCTGATGCAAAACGAGTTCGTTGACCACGAGCCCATGTCAGGACTTTGATTGGCATGGCTTGTCTTGGCTTGGTGTCCAACACAAACACAAAAAAGGAGGGGTGAACCCGGGTTCACCCACTCCGTGGCCATCTCTCCACAAAACACACCTAGCAGCTGCTTTCCTCTTCTTTAGTCACCCTTATCTTACTCTTCTTTATTTTCTTCTTTCTTTCGTTTGCATTTGTTTTTCTTTCTCTCCTCTTCTTTCTCTCTTTCTCTCCCACTTGGTCGAGACCCGAACACATGGGGGCTTGTCCCAGTATCTCGGGAGACCACCATTCCTCAGCTCAAAACTCAGGCACGTAGGATTTTCTCACTTTGGTCAAGACGCGGGTACTCGGGGTTCTGTCCCGGGACTACGGGAGACCTCACATCTGTAGGGTTTGCAATCGTGTACTGACACACATCGCACATGCCGAGGGCAAGGGACCATCCATCCATTGTCCCACAGCTGTCCGCATCACTTTTGTTCCTTGGCGGCATGACATTATCGGTGTTGCCGCTACCCAGCGCCTCTTGGGTGCCGCCTTACTCACTTCCAGCGTTCGTCGGCCCACCGTCAGTGCTGTACACTCCTCCGTTGTGGGTTTCCACATCCACATCGGCCTCCATCGCGCTCTCTTCCTCTCCTCTTGTGGCTATATCCTGATCCCATCAGTCGCACTCAGATTCTCCTTCATCCATCTCCCATCCTCAATGTCAATTGTCAGATGCCTCTTGTGATGTGAGTTTGGCGGTAGGGACCAATGGTCACCACTGTGAGTCAGATGGGTCCCTTTGGGGAGTGTCGTTGGACGGTTCGGGTGTGGGTGATGCATGGATAGAGGATTGCTAGCATGTCACGTGCCCGTGTCTTCTAGCCCATTGTCTTGGTTGTGCACCGTTGTCGACAGCCTTTTCAGGTGCTGTTGCTGCATGTTACGTTTTGTCTCTTGTCCGTATTTCTCGTGCTTTATGGATTCTTGACTCTGTGGCCTCTCACCATATGACTTGTTCTCGTGTCGCGTTTGTATCGTTGGGGCCTGTCGGGGACGTCCGTTTTTTCCATACTGGTTCAGGACAGATGTTGCCTGTCCAAGGCATCTGTGTTGTTCGGTTTGTTGGTCCCTCCAGTGACGTCTTCTTGCCTAATGTCCTGTATGTATCTGTACTTGAGGTGAGTTTCCTGTCCGTCCCTATCCTCGACAATCAGGGTATGGATTTTGTCGCGTCTCGTGGCGTGGGTACAATTTTGTTGCTGTCGTTTGGGCGTGTTATGCTACGTGGCCTTAGCTGTGACAAACTATATCGTGTGCCTTTGTTTGCACCTAACGCATCCGCTGCTACCGCTACTTATGCCCATGTCGCTCCTACACTTTCGGCTGAGTATATGCGCTTGCTTCATTGTCACCTCTGTCATGTGAGCACTGCTGCGACTCACAGCATGCTCTGCCACGAGCCTGCGTCTGGTGTGGATGCTGCCGCCTTCTCTGCGCCCTACACCGCTGACTCCACGGATTGTGTGAAGGCAAAATACATCGCTCCCCTTTCCCTGTGTCCATGTCTCGCACCCATGAGCATCTTGCTCTTTTCCATGCTGTCATGGGACTGTTCCCAGTCGATTTCCTCGGTGGTGGTCGTTATGTCCTTTGTCTGATTGACGACAATTCCCCTTTCCATTGGATCTTTCCCCTCAGTATCAAGAGTGATGCCGGTCCCACGATCGAATCCTGGCTTGTCTTGGCAGAACGTGCCTGGCGGCGCAAGCTGCATGTGTTTTGTTCCGATCGTGGTGGTGAGTTCATTGGACCCAACCTGCATTTTCTTACGTCAGTCGGTGTCCGGTTTGAGTCCTCCGCACCCTGTACGCCTCAACAAATTAGCGTTTGTAAGGGTAGGAGCCGCACTCTTGCGGATGGGGTTCTTATAATGCTGGTCGAGTCTGGTTTTTCTGAAGCCTTCGCTTATGATGCCATGAACTACATGACTTGGGTGTGTAACCGGGTTCCTCATGGGCTCCTTCTACACCACGTCACTCGGTACGAACGCTGGTACCAACGTCGCGCTAACTTACGCCTTGCACAGGTTTGGGGGTGCATTGCCAGTGTCTGTCTCCCTTAGGACCAGCGCAATGGGAAGCTCTCCCCGTGCCGGCGTCTATGCCCGTTCATCGGTGTCTCGCCACAGACCAAGGCGTGGCGTTTCTGGGATTCTGAGGGCTGCAGTGTCATTGAGTCCCGTGAGGCTCTCTTCTGCGAGAGCGAATTCAGTCATGATGTTTTCCATCGCATCCCCTCTCTTGGCCGAGTCGCGTGTGTTGTCGGTAGCTCTTGGGCTGGCTGGCCCTCGGGTGGCTTTATGCACTCCCTTGTGCATCCTGTCTCATTTGTGCCCCTGCTAGCATCCGTCTTGACACCCACATCTATATCGCTCCCTTCGTCGCTACTTGCATTGTCGACACCTGCATTGTCACCTGCCTCCCTGCTTGTGTCCACATGCACTTCTTCCCCCTCATCGACACCTACGTTAGTGCCCGTGACATCAACTAGTGCTATCTCTTCCTCATCGTCATTGCCATCTCCGACATCCTCACCTACATCGTCGCCTACATCATGTGGCACCTCTCCCCTTCACTCTTAACCCTTGTTGGTTCCTTCCGCAACGGACCCTGTCGTTCCTCCACTCTCCTTTGTCCCTACCCTGTACACTCGGACTCCAGGTGGTTGCCTGCAGTCCTCCTCTCACTCTATCCCCTCCGCTAGTTGTTCTGCGTCTGCTCGTCCATCTTGCCCTACCTGGGCCCCTTCTGCTAACCCGCATGCTCCTGCCACTGGCCAAGATGTGCTTGGTCTAGCAGCGGTTGTCATCTAGCCCAACTCGGCTGTCAGCTATTCCATGATTGTGGACGAGTTTTTCCGTGCTGGCGCCGTCGATGGGTCTAGTCCTTTTGTGCCTCACACCTCTGACGCCACTACACTCACTTCTTGTGGCGGTACAAGTCTCCCGCCTGATCTGGACACCATCCACCAGGCCCGCTCCGCTCTAGATGCGTCTCTCTGGGAGCAGGCTATGCGTGAAGAGCACGATGCAATCACTGCATATGGCGTTTATGACCTGGTGGACCTCCCATCCGGTCAAAAAGCCATTGCCGCACGCTAGATATTCAGGCGCACACGCAAACCCAAAAGCACGATTGAGCGCTACAAGGCTCGCCTTACTGCCAAGGGCTTTTCTCAAGTCCCTAGCGTCGACTATGATGCAACACTTGCCCCTGTGTGGAAGTACACCACCACCAAGGAAATCCTGAGCCAGGTTGCCCAGCATGACTAGGAACTACACCAAATGGACTTCAATAACGATTTCTAACACGGACGCCTCAATGAGGAGACCTACGTCGCTCAGCCGCCTGGCTTTGACAATGATACTGGCCGCGTCGGATGCCTTCGCAAGGCATTGTACGGGTTAAAGCAGTCT
>SZWC01002486.1:33124-61626 GCA_023375785.1 Penium margaritaceum | reverse complement strand
TGTCTGTGCCCCGTGCGCGATTATGGCATTAGGTGTCTACGGGTCATGGGTGGGGGGGGGGTGTTGATATGTCTATCTTGTTGACCTGTGGACTTGACGCCACTCACATGCAGGCAGGCTACAGTCCTCGACGATTGCTTAGGTGGTCTCACCTTCATCCCGCACATCCCTATGTACACACATAAATTTTCTCAGTGGCCAGTTCCTAAGAGCCACTTTCTTGGCAACCTTATTTCTGCTCTTGGTCTGCTTAGTTCTCCAGAGCTTGATTTTTTGCTTCCACTACTTCTTTTGGCTTGTCATTCGGCCACCCGAGTGCCCTGTAGTGTTCCCGGGATCTGTCCTGTCGCTGTTTAGTAGCTGGTAGATATGTTCTTGGACTTTCCATAGGCCAACTGGTGCGTGGTTTGCTCGTACGCTGCCCTGACCAAGAGTGGAGGGTGTATCCCTTTCTCTCGCTCATTTTTCAATTAACTCTCACATTTTTTAGCGTCTCTTTCCCGTCTCTCCACCTTTTCAAGCACCGTCAGTCATGTTGTGTTCTATGCAACGTGGTCACTCTTACAGAACATTGCTTTTGGGGGTTTCTTCATTCCCTCACCTAGTTCACAGATGCATGATTTGTAGATATTTCTCGGTGGTTGAGACCCGGGCACTTGGTCTGTGCTAGTGCTCCTGGAGACCCTATGATGATAGGACACATTTTGGTGCTGACAGGTTGTGTATTCCTTCTGCGATTGACACGCGGACACACTATGGTCTATGACGGTACCTCGGGAGACCCAACATTTATTGGTTGAGCCGTTTTTTGCTTTTATCAAACATGGCTTGCATGTGGCTGAGACCCGGACGTCCGATAACATGTTTCGGCATCTGTGGAGGCCTAAACGTACCTAGCTTGGCTCGTCGGTGGTCATAGTATATCACCGTAGAATGTGGATGTGTTTTGGGTCTATTGCATGTTTTCTTGTCAGTTGAGACCCGGGCATACGGTGGACTGTTCCGGTGCCTTGGGAGACCTCTCTTGTGTGGTTTCACGTTCTGTGACCTCGGCATTCCCCATCCATGCCTTTTGGTGCGACATGCATGACGGGACCTGGCGGGCTAGCCGCCAGTCCACAGTACATAAGCTCTCATTAGGGCTCATTATGCTTTCTCCTATTTCTTAATGCGTTCCAGAGTTGGCCACATTTCGCCTTCACTGTCTCTCCCTTGCACCTAGAGCTCATGGAAATTTGTATGGGCCTGCATGCCCTAATTTATTCTACCTTGGTATTAGAGCACAGGGGCGCGTGCGAGCTGTGGTGCTACGACAATCGGTCTGAGGCGTTGTGAAGAAGTGCCACGCGGCACCATGCAGGTCGTAGCGTGCAGGAGCACTCATCACTACATCAGCAGGACAACAACAACCAGATGCAGGCTAAGGTGCTCATGGGTGGAAGAAAGCAACACTGGAGGTGGCAGCTCCTTCAGAGAGAGATAATGGGAAAAAAGGGAAAGGAATCGCCACGCAATTTCCTCCCTGCCGGTTGTGAGCTTCATGCAACTATGAGCTACAGTTGGCCGTGAGCTAGAGGTGAGAACCAACAGCAGCCACTAATACCATAGCAAGACCAGCGTGATGGTATCACCTCTAGCAGTAGTAGTATTAGTAGTACCAAGAGCGGGTTGCAACGTGGACAACGACACGTAGTAGCAATAGCAGCCTCCTCCATATTCGCAACAAATACAGTAGTAGCATGAAAAATCTATTGTGATGCACAGTAGCAATGGTAGCAAAGCAGTCGTGAAGAAATAACAATAGCATGTAGTAGTAAGCAGCATTAGCAACGTGCAGCAGCCAGCGGCAACGAGCAGTGGCAGCAACAACAATAGTAGCATGTGGCAGATGCACGCAACAGTAGCACATGGCAGCAGTGCGCAATAGTAGCGCATGGCAGCAGCGTGTAGCAGCAGTGCAATAGAAGCATCAGGAAAAGGAACTGCTACAGCAGCATGCTAGCAACATCTGTAGTAGGAGTAGAAAAGCAGCTGTTGCAGCAGCTACAGCAGTCGTAGTGGCAGTAGCTGCGAGTGCTGTGCGGCTTCTGCACAACAGCCCAGAAGCTGCCAGCCTAGGGCCGGCGATTGCCAGCTCTCACCCACCATCTTTGTGGGTGCGACCGACGGACCAGAGCCGGCTGACGAAGAGAAAAGAAAAAGGAAAGAAAAACAGTGAGGACTACCACACCCGACAGATGGGGACAGTCTGGTAACTACCAGGTGTGTTATCCTACAATAAATTCCACCGGGAAATTCAAAAAAGGGGTTAAGGAAAAACACCAAAGGAGGGAAAAAAGAGGGCCACCGCACTCGAAAGGAGGGGAGCAATCGAATAGCTCCCGGGTGAGGGGTCATTCAACAAATCACAAGAGCATTTAGTGAGAAAATGAAAACCAACAATAAAGCACTAGGCTTTTGGTGGTATTTGGGGAATATGATTGTAATGATGCACAAGCAAGTGCCGACTGTCTTTGCTGGCTATTATTGTGGTGATGAACGTCACAAGTGGCATCAATGCTGGCAGCGTCCTCCAGGCTCGCACCCACCTTGGCTTCGACCACGTGATCCTTTTGTGCCCTCCACAGCATTCGGACTTGCCTGATTTAGCGGTCCACCTCATTAGAGCTATGGTCACATTGTACAGCGAGCTACAAGGTCTGAAGCGGGTGGTGAAGGACTCGATATTTAACGATTGATTTGTCGCTGGTTGTGCTCACATCACATCTCTCCTACTGACCACCTCTTCCACCATATCACATGCCTCTGTAGATGACTCTCTCAGCCACCATCAGACTTTCCATTGTAGGTTGGGACCATCCTTTCCATCCTACGGTCCTATGTAGGCATGGATACTACACGAGACTGCTCTTCGTCTGCTAGCCACTCTCGTCAACCTTGTGCTCGGCAAAAGCATTTATGCATGACATGTCAGGCCTGCCTTGTCTCAGGCACTTCAATGATCTTACCAAATTCTGCGATCCTGGAGGTTGAAGGGGACTGTATGTGTCCATTGGCTATGACCACGTAGGGATGTGCAGCTCCCGTTCGAGCCCCACCAACAGCATCATTGGCCATCACACTGGAGTTGGACAATACCAAGGATGCTGGAGGTACTGTACTTGTGGAGGGGATCAAGACAGCTCGTCCATCGTCAGCTCCGTAGCCCTCGGATACAACACCAGCTGTCGGAGTGGATGTGCCTATGATAGGAGACACATAGGCATGCATGCCTCACCTGATGACTCAAAGGACAGTGATAGAGGCAATATGGAGAGCACCGACGACTACCGCACCAGAGTCGGATAGTGTCGACCATGGTGTATGGAATGTCGTTGTAGAGGTGGCTCTGCCTGGTACAGCATCTACAACTCCACAAGATGTAGATGCTCCATCAGCCAGAGGTTTCCTCGTCACTAGAGTGGTAGCAGTATGGGTTGATGATACACTTGTTATTGGAGTGGTCAAGCTTTCAGCGTGGGACACAAACGTAGAGGCCGTGGCAGAGGGAGCCTCATTGGTAAGTGTACCAGAGTCGGATAGTGCATATCATGTTGTGCGGAATGTCCTTGTGGAGGTGGCTTTGTCAACTGCATCATCTACAGCTCCACAGGATGTAAGTGCTCCATCAGCCGGAGGTTTCCTCGTCATTGGAGTGGTAGCAGCAAGGGCCGATTCTGCACCTACTCTTGGAGTGTTCAAGCTTAAGGTGCGGGATACAGAGGTAGTGGCAGGGGGACCCTCGTTGGTTATCGCACCAGAGTTAGACAGATCAGAAGACGTTGCACAATCTGTAACAGTGGATGTGGTCCTAGCAGAGACAGCGTTGGCACCCCCAGAGGCTAGAGTTTTGCCATCAACTACAAGCATCTCCGCTGCTACATTGGAAATAGCAGTTGCTGATCTGAATTCACCTGTTGTGCTCAAGATGGTGGGCATGGAGGTCATTGCTCAGCAGGTACTACATCCGCGCCTCACTGATCTTGAGTGCATGTAGGCTCTTTGCATGCCATGAGATGTTGAGCACGAGGCTCCATGGAAAAAGTTTCCATGGAGCCATGTGATATGGGTTATATGGACAGTCTTGGAGCAGCGATTGAGTAGCAAAGCAATATAGAAGAGTCAGCCAATTCTGGTGCCATTGAGCATGTAACTTTGGCTACACAAGTACACCTCTCGATTGCACGACAGTAGCTTGCAGATGCTCAACGATCTAGCCTAGTCGCCTCGTCAGCCTTCACCTTGAGGATGGAAACCCTAATCTCAATGAGTCAGAGTTCCTAGTTGAGTGGGAGCGTTCCAGGGTGTTACAAGTGGCAAGGGAGGATGCTAGAGCTACCGTTTGCACAGCAGAGATGACCTTTGCTAGAGCCAGAGAGGCATTGAAGGCTGGCTGCACACGCACCGACTTCTGTTGTATCACACGCTGGTCAACACTGCCACCTCCTCCATCTGTGACTCAGCTTCATCTTCCTCCTCTACACAGCAAGGAGTGTGCATTCCTTTGTCGCTGGACTTAGCCCTCACTCCAAGAGCATACCAGAATAAATCACATGTGTGCAGTGGTTTTGGAAGCCGTATCCCTACTCCAGTGACATCCGATGTTGATGATGACTCCACTGGGAGTACAGCCCACTGGAATCTTTGACAGTATCCTGCCGCCGGGCTTCATGACTGCTAGGGCTCTGCAGGTGTGTGAGTGATTCCAAGACACACCATCATTTCTACCTCCTATTCGTCTTCGACAGTGTCACATGCAGAGCTCCGTGCGCGCAGGGGAGGAAATTCACTATCACACAGGGACTGTTTTTGGCTTCATCAAGGATTTATCTGGTACTATAGACCCTGGCACTTGGTGGTCTGTATTGATGCCATGGCAGACCCCTGATACATGGTTTGGTGTGCATTGCATTTGGCTGCATGCTCTTGATGCTCAGTGATCTAACGCAGCGGTGTTGAGGTCCATGTTCCCAGGATTCACTTATCGGGGAAGGACTGAGCACCTTCTCAGCTGGTACCTTGTTGACAGCTCTTGCAGCCCAGGGGGAGTATTGGTATGTAGGCTTTGAGCTTCTTTATGTGGTCCATAGCGTTGTGTTGTGAGAGCTTCTAGGTTTCTTCCAATTAGGGATGGAAAACCGCGGTATTGAGTACTGCGGTACCAAAGTACTGCAGTACTCAATACCGAGGTATCCTAGTCTACTGGCGGGTCACTACCGATACTGGTACCAGTACTGAGTTACCAATGGTAGTCGTAAAACACCGCTGTATTCAAAGAGTACCGCATTACATAGTGTACCATGGATTGTAAAACCAGTAGAACTTCTGTGACATTCAAGTACCACGAAGAAAAGAATGCAAGTAATCACTGAAATTCACTTCTGTATGAGGGTAGAAAATAGTACAGCCGTAGCTCTTTTCTTTGAGTTCAGATGTTCCGTGGTACAATACCGCGGTACTGTACCACGGTTCATAAGTGGGGTACCTCTCAGGCTGAGTACTGGTACCGTACCGGTACCGCAAAAAAAAAACCGGTACCGCAGTACCAAGACACCGTGACACAAAACCGTGGTATACCACGGTATTGGTAGTTCCACTGCCATCCCTGTCTCCGATGATGCTCCACTACCTACATTGCGGGATTTGTGTTGTGTATGGTGCATTCTAACCACCTAGTTCACGCATGCATGACTGGAAGAGTTTTCATAGTGGTCAAGACCCGGGCACTTGGTGGTCTGTGCTAGTGCCCCGGGAGACCCTATGATGAGTAGACCCATATTGGTGCTGCCAGGTTGTGTTTTCTCTCTGCAGTTTAGACCCGGGTACATGGTGGTTTGTATCAGTATCTCAGGCGGCCCATCATTGATTGGTTGAGCCTTTGTTGACTTTTTTCAAACATATGTAGCTTGCATGTGGCTGAGAACCAGACGTCCGGTGACATGTTCCTGCGTCTCGGGAGGCCTAATCTTTCCTAGCTTGGCTTGCCAGTGGTGCTAGTACATTACCGTAGAGTCAAGATGTGTTTTGGGTGCATTGCATGTTTTCTTCTTGGTTGAGACCCGGGCATACAATGGACTGTTCCATTGCCTTGGGAGATCTCTCTTGTGTGGTTTCACGTTTGTGGCCTTGGCATTCCCTGTTTGTGCTTTTTGGTGCAACGGGGATGACGGGGCCTGGCGGGCTAGCTGCCAGTCCCCAGGACATAAGCTCTTAGTATGGCTCATAGTTATTTCCCCTGTTTCTTAAAGCACTCCAGACTTTGCCAGATTTGGCCTTCACTGTCTACCCCTCACACCAAGAGCTCATGGAAGTTTTGCATGGGCCTACATGCCATAGTTAATTCTATCTCCAACAGGACTTTGCCATCAGGCCCAGCTCTGCCTGGACCTCTTAACGTCCTTATATGAGGGACATAGCTAAGTCCCCGCAACCCTATGGAACTGCAGTGACACCAGCACTTGCGGTGTCTGTCTGTAGCCCCAGCTATAGCCTCACCACAAGCATTGGCAGCATCAGCCTGTATACGCAACTAGATCAGCAGCATCAGCTGCATGTGCTTGTAGCCGCATCCATAACTGCTACAACGGCATCATCAACTTCTGCCCAAAACTGCAGTCTTAACCACAACCAGAGCCACATTTCTGACCGCAGCAACAACAGCATTGGTGGCTTCCACTTGCAACTGCATTCCCAACCATAGTCATTGTAACCACTGTCGTATCTCAAGGTCACAGCATGGAATAACGACTAGCCACAGGAGGTGATCAATTCATTGTTGTTTATCGCTAAGTGCACTTCTGGCTCCCCTCAAGGGATGCATCCTCCTAAGCAATAGCTTCATCCAGATAGCACCTATGACGTCTCACCAGTCAGTGAGTCCAACAAACCAAAGCATCCAGGAGGGGTGTCCCTGCCTCCCTCGCACTCTGACACTCTAAGTCTTGTAGGGGCACTTCTTGAGACAGTAGAGAGTGGAGCGGCCACATTCTCTACCACTGCCAAAGCTAGCAGGGATCCCACAGGCACCGCAGGTGGGCGTGCTACAACTTCGTGCACTCGAGCAGCTTCCTCCCTTTCGCTTTTACCAGCCGCTGTCGCCAATGTTACTCTAAAGGTAGCTGTTGTCTCATGTGCCTTTGCCACCTCAGCTACCACAGCAACTGACACCACCTCCGGTGCAGTTTGCTACATGTGCACATCAACGGAGGCTGCGGTCCTCACTTCCATCGGGGAGCAGTGCACCCTTGCAGACCACAACATCACCGGTGTGCTGGTTGCATCTGCAGTAGCCATCATTGCTGGTACCATGGTGACTGGACTGTTGTTCCTTCTGATCGCCATAGCAGCTTGGGTCTACGTACTCGTCTCATGCAAAGTAGCAGTGATATCTCCGCTCTTCTCTCTTCTTCCTCGAGGTTAGAATGGTAAGAACTTTACTCTACATTTTGCACCCTTCACTCCTCACATATCCTCCTAGTATAATCTCCTCAACGCATCATGCCTGGGGTCACAGATAATGTTGCAGGATCACAGGCAGCTCTGCACAAGGCGTAGGCTGATTGATGCTGTTTCCACAAAGAACTGTAGCACACCGCTGATTCCAAGACAGAAATGGCTGCTGTTGTAGCAGAGTTAGTCATGGAGCATCTTTGCTCCATGCCATCCTGTGTTAGAGTTGTGGGTGCTATGGGTGCTCGAGGCTCTCGGAGTGCTCATGGTGCTGTGGCTGCTGGGGGTGGAGAGGAAGTTGCGGTTTCATGGCACATTATTCCATGTACACATGCAGACCATTGTGAACCACTTTTGTCGTCAAAAACCATATGAATGTGAATTGTCTTGTTCCAGTGTCATGTTTAGAGTCCAGAGCAAGTGGTGTAGGGGCACATTGGGAATCCTGACGAGCCAGAGCCACTCCGCAGTTTGGACGGGTAAACCTTTGAAGAACCAACCGCAATGTGGTTTGAGTCGGTTTCCGTTCAATCCCCATTACTTGCCGAGCATTGTTCAACTTTCGATGGCCATTGACGTATCTTTCTATCTAGGCGTATTGTATCTTGTCGTGGTCAAGTGATGCGTCATGTTGTCAGATTCCATTAAGTGGAGTAACTCGTTCTTGTCATAGAAAAAAACATTCACTCCCATTTGCACATCATTGCACACCACAGCATCCCACCTTATCCATTGACAATGCCAGTGTAGCGGAAGGGCCAGTTTGGCCCTCCCTCCTCGCGAAAGCAAGGGGTGGTTTGAAATCACCCCTTTTCAAAGCCAGGGCTAGCCAGTGGCCAGCCCTTTGCTGCCCACTGGCCAGCCGGCTGCCGGCCGGCTGGACGGCCAACAGGCGGTCAGGTGACCGGCCGGCCATTGGCCGGCCACCTACTGGCCGCCGACCGAGTTAGTTGCTCGATCGACAGCCAGGAGGCCACGAGGCCTTGAGGGCCGAGGCTGATGTCCTCAAGTCCTCGTCCTCGTCCTCCCCTCCTCGCCTCACAAGGTGAGCGAGATGAGGGGAGAGGGCAAGCAATAGAGAGGTTATGCGAGAGAAAACAAGGTGGCACAAAATCGTCAGCGTGTCTTGTACGCAAAGATTTCACGCCAGCTCATCAAAGATAAAACTCAAAGTTTGATTATGATAAACTTCGAGTTTCGAAGATGGAAACTCCTGCAAACTCACAAGTTTAGGATACAACTCCTTGTTTGGGACCCGGAATAAGAGAGACGAGGTAGAAATTGGACCTCCGGAGACTTGAAATATTTAGGTCTCTCAGAATACCCTACTACCGGCTAAATTCAGATAAAAGTTACCTACCCTCGGGCTTGATCCTTTTGCATAATGAGGTCCCCCCCTTGTACCCAGTGTCCAGAAATTCCTTCTGAGACGAGATCCGGAGAAAAGCAAGCTTGATTCATGCTCGCACGTTTGCAAGTTTGCAACGAGGTACAGGCCGGTGCGATGTCCCTTGACTGCTTGATTTGGTCATTTAACCTCATGTGGAGGGCTTGTGCATGCACGTTTGGCCCAGACCCCTAACCATTTCTGAATTTAAGAAACCTGTAATTCCATGGGCCCTTGTAGCCAGTGTGCAGAGATTTGACCACGGTTGCTCGAAAAAAAAAATCCTTTGCAAATGACTATCCGAATTTATACGGTAGTACGGTAGGTCATCGATGACAATTTTCCCCAAGAGTTACGTGGAGGAGAAGACCCCTCGAGCGAGCTTGAGAAGTGATTTTGTGAACTACGACAATGAATGATGTGCACGAGCTTAATTCTCGACACGTTCCAGTGGTTTTTCAAGACATACAACCCTCGCAACTAACTCTGGAACGGTTCCAATAGCTACACCATTTGAAAACCACCATGAGCAATTCTAGCAGTTTTAGAAATTCTACAAATGGGTACAATGTCTATATTAATCCATTTCAAGCGCCAAAAATTGTGATAGAAATCTCTTGAGGAGCTCTACCTCATCCTCCCAACTCCTCTAAGCTTCTTCTCCACTCGAGGTGATTGCTGAATGTTTTTGCCAGGAGTGCTCTGCTCCTTGTAAAGATATGAACGATGGATCCATTGTAGTGTGACTCAACTATGCTCTGTCTCATGTGAGATATGACATGTGCATATACCATGTGGGTGAGTGCCTACAGCGGCCTCAAACACAGGTACGTTGGCATCAACAACACATGCAACAGCTGTAGCAGTTGTGTTTGTGGGGATGGCAGGGCCAGTGGAACCAGGGAATCATTCGCCCNCCAACTCCTCTAAGCTTCTTCTCCACTCGAGGTGATTGCTGAATGTTTTTGCCAGGAGTGCTCTGCTCCTTGTAAAGATATGAACGATGGATCCATTGTAGTGTGACTCAACTATGCTCTGTCTCATGTGAGATATGACATGTGCATATACCATGTGGGTGAGTGCCTACAGCGGCCTCAAACACAGGTTCGTTGGCATCAACAACACATGCAACAGCTGTAGCAGTTGTGTTTGTGGGGATTCCCTGGTTCCACTGGCAGGGCCAGTGGAACCAGGGAATCATTCGCCCATTCTCAATTTTGATGGAGAGGGGTTTTTGCTCTTAAAGTGGTAGTTTGAGATCATCATGGATAACGGGAATCTGCTAGGATATCTTGACGGAACTATCCCAGCACCAAAGGAAGAGGGTGCTTACCTTGTGGCATGGGTCAAGCTGAACGAGAAGGCTCTTGCCATTCTTGTGTCCTCCATGCAACCCTCGGTCCTTTCACACATCAGCGGTTGTACAGTGGCAGCCGCGGCATGTGCCAAACTCGTCAAGCTGTCTCACTCCTCACTTGCTAACCATCTCTTCATTCTTCAAAACCTCATTGGCATGAGGCTTGGCGAAGGGAAGGATGTCTCCGCATTTATGCAGAAGTTTGAGACGCTCTTGCAACAAGCCACCGGCATGGGGTGGGACCTGAAATCCGATATGCATGCCATGATTTTTCTAGTGACGCTGCCGAAAATCTGGGGCTCCATGATAACTGTGATTGGAGGGTGGACTGAAGATCAAGTTCCCTACAACACTGTCTCCGAGTATGTGCGGAATGAAGCCATGTGTCATAGCAGCTGTGACGCAAACATGGTTGTCTTAGCCTCACAGAGCAGCGGCAGCTTCCACAATACCTCCTCCTTTTGGTACAAGGGAAACAACAACGTTAGTGATAGTAGAAGGGGTGCAAAGCACCAAGGAAACTGCCATAACTGTGGCAAGGCTAGACACTGGGATCAAGAGTGCCATGCACCCAAGAGAGAGGGAGGAGACGGGGATGAATGGTGAGGGGGAAATTGTGGGAAGGATCCCACAAGCTTGATGGCTGAGTATGCACCCAACAAAGTGAGGGCAACACTTAGGCCAGGAGCCTACGGCCTTGACTTGGGCACAAACGAGCACACCATCTACGAGAAGAGAGACTTCATCTCTCTTGCTCCATACAACAAGAACTTTAGAGTCGCCAATGGGAAGGTTGAGACAACTGAGGGGATTGTTGACAAGTTGGTCATAATGGGTGTCAGCGGTGGAGATTCCGACCTCAAGCTAGAGTGGATGGTCTACTTTCCCTCCTTCACAGCCAACGTGCTCTCTGTCTCTAAGATAAGTGACCATGGCATGACAGTGGTCTTTACAGAGAAGGAATCGGTGATAGTCCCTACCAAGGAAATCAACATTTCCTACTCTGCCAAGAAGGTTGTCGCACAGGTTCCTCGCGTTGATGGACTCTACGTCTTGTAGAACAAAATGACAACTTTAACGGATGAATCTTTGGCTGAGAGTGATGATGAGGTGAGCAACGATATAGATTTAGATGAGGAAGGACATGTTGGAGCAGCGGAAGCACTAACAACAGAAGACTCGGCAAAACAAAGGCAAAACTGCAAATAAATGCAACCACCAGGGCTGTTCATTCTAGCCTGTGCACATCCTCCGAGACCCAGTGGCACAGGCACTTTGGGCACGTGGCTCATCACGCACTGGAGCTCATGGGAAATCAGGAGCTAGTACAAGGGATGGAGCTAGGTGATGAGGCGGAGGGAGCCGGGACTATGTGTGAGCCATACCTTCGAGGCAAGGTGAAAAAGAAACCCTTCAAGCACAATGGCACGCATGCTCTCGTACCCCTTGACCTCGTTCACTAAGAGGGGTGTGGTCCCTTTCACATACCGTCAAATGGATGAAACAGATATCTCCTCACATGCATTGACAACAACAGCTGCAAAGTCTGGATGTTACTTCTCAAAAAGAAATGTGAGGTGAAAATCTACAAGCCTTTGTCGCGATGGTTGAGCGACAGAGTGGAAAGAAGGTGAAGGCTTTCAGGACAGTCAATGGGGGAGAGTCCAAAGCCTGCCGGGAGTGGCTCAAGTTGCAGGGTATTCAACACTACAAAACTACCCCCTACTCACCTCAAAGCAACAGCATAGCAGAGAGGATGAACCAAACCCTCCTGGGAATGACAAGCTGCATGCCCTTTGACGCCAAGCCGCCTCCTAGGTTCTGGACTGAAGCAACACGTACGGCTACCTACCTTGTGAACCTCACACCTGCAATATCTCTGCAAAGGAGAGGCAAGAAGAAGTAGACACAACAGCTGAAGATGCCTCAAGAAGCATGGTTAAGCACGAAGCCGGACGCCTCCCATCTCAAGGTGTTCCGTTGCACCAACTTTGCCAAGGTCCAGGCCGGTGAGGGCCCTGGAAAGCTCAAGGCAAGAGCACATAAGTGCATTTTCATCGGCTATGACACCGCCCACAAAGAATATGAAGTGTGGGACCAAGGAGCCAAGAAGCTCATCCGCAGCAAAGACGTGGATTTCCACGAATGGTCTGTGAGTAAGGAAGAGATTATTAAACTCAAAAACATTCCAAAACAGGGAGACAAAGCACCAGCACAATGGCATGAGCTAGGAGCTGCAATAGGGAGAGGAGCTGATGAAGATAAATCGGAGGAATCAGACTCTGATTCCAACGTATCCGATCCTCCTCACCATGAGGATGATTCCACTCCCATCATCAACGATGAAGTAGACCTCCAGCCTCCACATCAACAGCAACAGCTAGCAGGTCTAATGAGCAATTCATGCATCAAAGTACCTTGGCAGCATTACAACACAGATAGGGGTGAATGGAAAGGCTTCAAATTTTAGTTCATGGTTGAAGAGGAGCCAACATCTGTCGCAGAGGCACTCACGCGGCCTGACAAAGTGGAGTGGGATGAAGCCATTCGCAGTGAACTCAGCTCCATCAAGGAGAATGGGAAATGGTTTCTAGCGGGCAGACCTACCGGGGCTCACGCTGTGGGGTCCAAGTAGGTACTGAAAGTAAAAAGGAAAGAGGATGGTAAGATAGACAAGTACAAGGCAAGAGTGGTAGCAAAGAGTCTCTCTCAATGGCCTGGCGCAGAGTACGATGAGACCTTTGCTCCAGTTTTGACGTTTGCCTCCATCTGGTCAATGCTCGCCATTGCTGCTATCGAAAACATGGAGGTCCACCCAATGGATGTCAAGACAACCTTTCCTTATGGAAAACTTGACAGGGAGGTGTTGATGGAGGTTCCTGAGGGGGTTGATGCTCCCAAGGGAAGTGTGCAGATTTGTGAAGGCACCCTATGGGCTTAAATAAGCGCCAAGACTTTGGTACCAGGAGATGGATACATTCGTAGCCAAGGAGTCCTGCATCCACTGTGACAACGAGCCTAGCATGTATGTGCATGAGAGCAACAAAGGGATCATGTTGGTTGCCTCGTACGTTGATGACCTCATTCTATGTTCTTCTTCTACACGGCTGCTAGACGATCTCAAGGGGCAGCTGAGTAGTAGATTTGAGATGACGGACAAGGGTCCTCTTGACTTGTACCTTGTAATCGCCATCAAGCGCGACAGAGCAGCAGGTACCATCAGCCTGGACTAGACAAAACACATTGACTCCATCCTCCAACGATACAACATGGCAGATTGCAAGCCTGCTAGCACACCCGTGAGCTCAGAGTGCAAGCTCGCTTACTCCATGTCCCCATCCAATGAGAAAACTGACATTTTGGGCATCCCATATCAGTCTTCAGCGGGCAGTCTGATGTATGCCATAGTCGCCACCCGACCAGATATAGCCCATTCGGTTGGGCGGGTGAGCCGGTTTGTGGCCAGTCCTCGTCCACTTCACTGGCAGGCTATGAAGTACATCATGAGCTACCTTAAGGGGACGCGGCAGGTGGGACTCCAGATTGGAGGCATTGGTGGATCTGCGTCGCTTTATCTCATGTGCTACACCGATGTTGATTTGGGAGGAAAATTTGACAACGAAAATCTACCTCCAACTTCGTGTGTATAGTGAATGGAGCTGCAGTTAGTTGGGCAAGTCGCAAGCAGGAATGTGTCTCTCTCTCAATAGCTGAAGCTGAGTACATTGCCTTGGCTGAGGTGTGTAAATGGATGCAGTGGCTACAAAGCTTGCTATCTGAGATGAAGGCACCACAGGAGTATGTCGGTACCGAACTGAACCGGGCTGACATGCTTACAAAGCCACTGGACAAGGATCTCTACCAGGTTGGCAGGCAAGGTACTAGCATAGTCAACGCAAGTGATCACGAATGACAATGGTCACTGACGCAAGGTGCAAGGGAGAGATTTATTGAATGTTTTTGCCCCTTGTTCAGTATTATAGGAAGGATCAACAATTCTCTTCCCTTTGTGGAGGTATGACCCCTAGATCCGTTGTAGTGTGCGTCAACCATGCTTTGTCTCATGTGAGATATGACCTCTGAGTACACCATCTGGAGTACCTTGGCCATTTTGTTGATTTGGCCGAGTGAGAGATCATGAATTCGATCCTGGCCCCATGCATGTATTTTTTGCTATGGAAGCTTCCAAGAAATAAATTCCATTGCTTCTTGGCCACTACATGGTTGGCTTGTCACCTTGACACTAGGATGCTTTTGTGTCAAGCTCAGAGCACAAGTCTGTTGGTGGTGTGGCTGGTTCAGGCCACTTCTTGGGAATGGGCTTTTGATTTCTAGGGCTGGAGAGACAGCTATAAAAGGACTTGTCTTGCATGGTGATTACTTAACCCTTGCTTGATGCTCTCTTTTGTATTGACGACTTGAGCTCTTCTTGAGATGTGATGCTAAGACGTTAGTACTCTTCAAGGTGAAGTATATGCCTGGGGTGCAAGACTCATGTCAACAGAGGAAGAAGGTGTGAGAACCTTTGTGAGATTTTTGGTTTTGCAATTTCTCTGCCACAGGTGCTTAGCTTAGTTGCCAACAAGGATGAGGTGGATTTTTCTTGGACGAGGTAAGGAGTGTCCACCCCCAAAACCACCAAGTTTCTTCCATTATATAAGGTTCCATGTTCCCTCATTCAACCAAAGATTAGGGTAACACTCCTTCCTAAGTCTAGGGACTTTCACAACCTAACAGGAAAAGAAAAGGAAGGAAGGAAATACTTTGGGGTTTTTGGAGGTCTCCCCATCGCCGTGTAGCACAAGGGAGATATCTCCAAGGAGATACACGCCAAGAGGACTCAAGAGGAGACCAAGGAAGACCAGAAGATAAAAGAGAAGAGAAGAGTAGTGAGAGGGGCATGTGAGGGCACAAACCCTATGTTAGAGTTGACCTCCCTCCCCTCTCCCTCATCTCATGAGTGGTGCTCAACTTCGTACAGTCATTTTTTTTGTCTTTGCTTCATTTTCCTAGGTTCAAAGACTTTCTTGGTGCTGTGAGTCACAGCTTTGGATTGTATCTTGAATCCAAATAATTGTGGCAATCGTGGAAACATAGAAAAATAACATGTTTGTAGTAAAAAACTATGACGATTGTGGCAGCCTAGATAAACATGTATAACTTCAACAATTGCCTCACCAATTGTGAGACCATGGAATATCCAGGATACGACACCTTGTTGCCCCATTTTTTGCCACGCTCGTCATTGTTCCGCGATGTCACTTCACTTCTGCGCCTTCCATATTGTCCTCCGCACATCTCCTCCTTCCGCACACCATAAGACTTCATCCCACATTCACCACAAGACATTAACGCAAGTGATCACTCACAAGTGGTCTTTCCTCCCTTCACATCACACCTCTGGCATGGCAATGCCGCGGAACTCCATCACCCCCTCCCAGAACGCCCCTATTCTACGGATTTGGCTCCCCCCTAGTGTCCCTAACATGGCGATTCCGCGGGTACACACATGGCCCACTTTTGCAGCCCCTATTCTGCGGATTTGACACCCTCTGTACCCCTAAAACAAGCCCATTCCGCAGTCCCACCCATTAGTCACTTTGGCAACACTCTTATTGCGGATTCCATTACTTTGCTCAAGTATAGAACATGGGAAATCCGCGGAACCAAGACAGAGACACAGAAATCACGCGGCGGAGGCCCGATACCCTTCCTTCCGCTCTCTGGAGAGTTGTCCAAGGGCCACCCCTCCACTTCCGCGGTCACTTGGGCACTCTTCCGCGGTCTTCACTTGTGTCATGTCAGTCTTGTGAGTGATTCCGCGGAACATCTCTTGTCATCTTTGGAGTCCTCAGATTCACTCGCGGATTCCATTATGACAAAGTGCTGAGAGGAGGGAGAGAGTGAGGCAAGGTTGCGAGGCAATGAGCTTGATTGACTCAACTCATGTCAACTGAACACAAGTCTGCAAGCCAAAATCCTCACACCACACTGATGTAACTAAGCCCATTATATAGTCTGCTACACCCTTTCCCGCCGCGTCACGGCCCCTTTGCATTCACACCCACTACCACCACTACTTTATTCCCATCCGCGAAGCAAGTGCCACAATTGCTTCCTCCTTGCTCGTCGCGCCGCCTCCCGCCACGTCTTGGTCTTCGTGCCTTGTGGTTCCCACCATTCTTGGTCCGGTTGTCTTCACGCGTCTTGTACAACACTTTCGCACCTTGTGTGACCCCTTTCTTTGTCCGCACCACTTGTGCCTCTTGTTCCGCCCTCACACGCCTCTCTCCTAAGCACCAAATCCGCGGATATACATGGTGGCCTCTTTCCGCACCCCTCTTCGTCCACACAAGTGACTCCAAAACCATCAGAAATGTGGTAAATCCGCAGGTCAACATCATGGAAGCTTTCCGCCTCTTCCGCGGCATTGTAACTCGTCCCTCGGTTGTTTCTGGCAAGGCAATACCGCGGGCTAGGCACACAGCACCATTCCGCGGCACTTCCTCCTCACCTTAGCCACAAAACACCCTCCCAAACATGCCCATTCCGCTCCTGACCATCATGGCACATTCTCATGCCCTCCGCGCACCCAAAACTTGTTCCGATAGCATCTCAAACAGCCCAAATCCGTGGCTGAACCTTGCACCTTTTTTTAGGCCTTCCGCGGATCCCAAAGTCACCCAAATTCCCCTCCCAAGATGCCTAATCTGCAGACACACCCCCTGCCCTTGTTTTGCCTCTTCCGCCCAACCCCAAATGTGAAGCCATTGTTACTGAATACCCAATTCCGCGGGTTTACCACCGGGCACAATTCCGGCCTTCCCCACACTCACAAACAGCCCCACACAATCCCAAAAAGATGCCGATTGCGCCCCTCAACCATGAGGATCAACTGTGGCTCTCTCCTCTTTCCCAAAGAACACCCTCACTCGCCTCAACTCCATCACGGAAGTCCATGACTTGGTCTCCCTCGCGGAAGATTTGCGTGCGCGGCAGATTTCATGTAAACCCTTACAAATGTCCCTAAGGTTTTGGGGTGACCCTTACAAATGTCTTCACACGATACTTGCAAGTAGATCTCTCAAGAGGGGAAGGAATTCCGCATGATCACACAAAGCTCTCAACAACAGTGAGGCTATCAAAGATAACAAAGGTGCTGAAAGCAATCACGCAAAAACTACCTTGAAACATTGACCACTAAAACAACTTTGTAAACATGATCCAGATGGCATAGTGCTGGTCGCAGGTCATGTGGGACCTCAAAGGACCGGACAAGCACTCTTGGACCATTATAGATGGCCAGGATGGAGTAGGAGCCAAACAACACCGCCATACAGGAAATTTGCATCAACCATTAGAGGCTTGCTTAGTTGGCTGCCGAAGTGGTGGGAAGACTCAAAATCAACACCGATGGTGGAGGTACAACACCATCTAGATGAGTGGGGGTGGATCCCATATCCTACAATGTGATTGCGATGGGATAGACCCCACGCCACTCGAGCTTCCTCGCTCACGACAACTTCCTCTTGAAGGTGAGAATCCTCCAAGGTGTGTTCGCAAACTGTACCCTCGTGTAGTGAGTAAAGGTACACAAATTGCACGTGGCCCTCAAGGCTGATGCCGACGCTCTGATGACATTAGAGTTGAAGTCTGTGTTTTCCAATCCACCAGCCCATGTCGGGTGGAACATCACAAATCTTGACATGATCGCCAGCTTCAGCGTCTGGCCGCTCATGAGATAACTCTCTGGTGAGAATCTCGCTAAGTCTTTGTAGAGTGTGAACCAAGTGCGGTTGCAACAGTGATTGAAGCATGTCGCAGGTGTTGATGCCACAGCTAATGGTAGCGAAGACTTGCCTACCTCAAAGACGTGAGAACATCATTTATCAACAGTTTTGATGTAAAGTTGTTTGACTGGCTAAACTGCATGGAGCACGTTCTACATGCACGCAAGACTCTACTCTGTCAGTGGGACAACCTTCCTACAACATGAACTTTGGACAAGCTCTTCAAGTACGTGGTCAAGGAGTGGGTTGCGCAGTAGCCACACCTCAAGTGGCATTCCATGCTGTGGCAGGATTTGTCTGCTGTCAAGCGCGTGTACCCAGTGTGAGGAGGTACATCGTGCCTTCCATAAGATCAAGGACTTCACGCAGTTGTGTAGCTCGCTCAAGGCCTACTTGAGCGAGTTTGCCGCAATCATGAAGGAAGTAGAGAGCTTCACCAAGGACGATGGGACCCAGAACTTCAAGTACCCAAAGTGCTTGCTATTGGAGTACGTGATGGTCTCACCGACGAGAAGCTAAAGGACAAGACCACCACAACATCAATCGGCCAGGCTTGGACAAGCTCAATTTCGTTGCGTAACTACATGAGTAAAGTGTACTCGGCAAACCCAAAGCACTACTTGGATGTACGGCCAAACGCACATTCAAAGCAAGGCTACAACATGCACATAGGCGTTGCAAGGGTAGGGGGACCAGCCAAACAGTGGGGCTAGATCAATGGCAAGCAGCCTGTAAACCCTCCAATCAAGAAGACTGGTGGGCACAAGGCCCTTGACCACAAGCGCATCCATCATGATGAATGGTTGTTTGTGGCGCGTGAACATTGCAACACAGCCTTCCGCGAGGGACTCCTTGAGAACTGCGTACAGCTTGGCGAGTTTAGGGCTAAGTGCCATAAGCTGTTGGTGGTGGACAAGAGGCCACAGCATTGGCCAAAGCCGCAACACCTCTTGGGGATGGTGCAGCAGGAGGCTGCGGACAGGGCCACGGCCAGGACAATGGGCTCGGCCATAAAAACAAACAAGGTTGTGGTGCTGATTTTTTCCCATCCCCAAGTGACGTTACTTGAGACCACTTGTGGTGGTAAAATTGGATCACAAGTGTTGATTCACGTTTTCAGAGGAGGATATGAAATGAATTGAATTTTAGACAAGCTCAAATCTACCCATTATTTTCTCCCCTTTCGTTAAACCTCATTCTATACTTGCTAACTGATACTTCCCACTGAACCTTGCATCTCCAAAGAAGATGTGTGATCAAACATGCTTAGACATGGCAACACTAACCATTTTGCAAGTGTTGTGACAGAGTGAGTGAAGAAAACTCCCTCAAATTGGTGAGTTTGATCACGCTCGCGGTACCTTATGTCGAAAGCATCAACCTAGTCAATACTAGAAGGCGCTTGCCAAATTCACGTGTGCTCACAAGATGTGGACTCAAATGGGAACACCATGGGACTCACAGCGTCCACCATACCAATTTTGTGTTTACCACAAAGTTAGCTTGCCGTAGTTGAGCCTATTCATTGGAAAGAGTGGAGGCAACATGGTGATTCAATGCAAAGTAAACCTAGCTGGCGCTTCCATGAACGTACTAGCTGATAGAGAAGGAGATGAGGCCGTTGTTACCCTTGGCTTTTCCTAACAGGTGGACCTGAAGTACAAGCATCGTTGTCGTCGATAAAGGTATGAATCCCATTATTGGTACCTGTAAAGCAGGATTCCACATTCAATGGTATATATAAAGTTTCCCGTTGAAGATAATCAACCTTCTTGACCCATTCAACATAGTGCCAGTTGACCCCTAACTTTGCGAATACAAGGCTTTCATGTGATTTAAATCAAAGTGCTTGATTCTTTGAAAGGGAACGCGTTGCTTAGCGTTGATTCCAAGTATGGAATCGTCAATGAACCAACAACAATTCCATGCGAACTTGTCTCTACTTCCTGGCTCAAGTGAAGAAAGTGGAGGATGACATGAAGGAAGACACAACACAAGAGATGACATCTCTATTGGTAGAGTTCTCAGATGTATTCCAAGACCCACTGGTTGGGCTTCTTCCAAAATGACACATGGGCCACACAATTCCCTTGTAGCTGGAGAACACTTTGATTTGGGGTTTGGCTCTTTTTTTTTTCGGACTAAGGCAATACATACATCTGAATGGATGTATGTATTGCCTTAGTCCGAAAAAAAAAAGAGCCAAACGCCAAATCAAAGTGTTCCTTGTAAAAGAGAGGATTGATCTCAGAAGCTCACCAAACTGTGTGCCGATTACATTTGTGGAGAAAAAAAGATAGTTCATGCATGTGTGTGGATTAATAGGTGCTAAACAAGCGAATGATGAAAAACTGATTCTTCTTACTGCCAATCAAGGACCTGTTCGACCAACTCGAAGGGGGGAAATCCTTCATATCATTGGATTTTTCCATCAAATGGTACCATCAAATCCGCATCACAGAAGATAATGTGCCCAAAACAATGTTTTTAACACACATGGGACACCATCATATCTGGGTTTTGTGCTTCATGCTAAGAAATGCCCTAGTAACCTTCAAAGGAGAGAGGACCCGAGCGTTTACCGAGCAACTCAATCAATTTGTCTTGGTTTACCTGGAAAATCAAGGCTTTCTCCGAATCAATGGAAGGGCACATAGAACATCTACGCAAAGTCCTTGCAGTAGTCGGTAAGGACGGCATTTGTATTGACCCATAAAAGGTCCAAACTATGGTGCATTGGTCGCGCCCAGAAAAGCTTAGGCAGATAAGGTCTTTCATTGGCCTTGAAAACCAATTTTGACGGCTTGTGCAAGGGTATTGGGCCCTCATAGCTCTGCTATCCAGGCTCACATTAAAAGACGTGCATTGAGAATCGACATCTTATTACGTGAATGCTTATCTCAAAGTCGAAACACCACAGAACCCATCTTATCTCTTTCAAATTCATCACAACTGTCAGAGGTACGATGTGATTAAGGGTGCACACCAATTCTGCATTGTGATTCTCTTAGAAGAATCGGGATCGCAAGGCAGTGCCATGAGGCAGAATCGGAATTGCGATACACAGGCCAAGTATCACGGTTCCTTGGTGTATCTCGAATCTTCACTATTCCACCAAATTGTCAAGAGACAGTGATTTCATCTACCATAGCATATGTGGTGCCCAAGTTTCTGACAATTGACAACATCAGTGTTAAGCTATTGTGAAACCACATTGTCAGGTTTTTTGCACCTGTACACTTATTGTTCTATGAAACGATCCTATATACTCACAGAAATCACTGGTTATTTGCACTTGTTCACTTATAACACAAGTCCTGTGTACATTATTTGTTCTATTTCAACCAGACTTCACATGTCACGATGCATGGATTGTTTGCATTCTTTGAATGTATATTTTAATACTGTAAACAGCCATGTGATTCATTGCATCACATTGCATCAACATTCTGCTTTGCAATTGAGAGCAACAAACAATGGAGATGTCAAACATCATTGCATTCGATGGAATGACAGAATCTTTGCAATGGACTAAGATTTATCACTACTTCACTACTCTAATCCTCCTTCTCATCCTCCTCTTTGTTCCCCATTGCATCCTTCATCTCCTTGTTGTCATTCAGCTTAAAAATCTCCAAACCTTCCAAGATCTCTGCTGCTTCATCCACCAACTGCTCCAAATCCGCCTTCTTGTGGAGGTTGTTCATCCTCTTCTCCTCGGTGATGAGCACCTCCGCCACGATGCCATGCTGACTGGCGGAAGTTTGGCTCATTGATCCAGAGTTTTTCAATAGTCAGGTTCGCCAGCGACTGCCAAAATTTGGTGACGATGGGGCGTCCCAAGGAGAAGAGCCGCTCTAATGGTGTCAACATGGCAGGCACACCGAAGTGGTCGATGGCTGCGAGGTGGAATGTTGGGAACGACTTAACCGCCTCCTTGTAGTACTTCAGCACCTTGGTTTTCTGCTCCTTGTTCTCGAGGACAGCCCATCTTGAGACCTCTGCCTCCAGTGTGCGCACCTCCTCCTCTTCTACTTCTGCCGGTCGTGGCGCCATGGACATGTTGGTGTACAGGTCCGCAAGTGAAGCTTCCATGAGCTCATTGTCTTCTGTCGGAGGGCGGGGCCTTAGCCTGCGACTTTTGCCAGCATGTAGCATGCACACACATGCATGTGTGTAAAACATGCATGCAGGCGCAGTTTGTTAGATGCTTTAGCAAGCAACAGTCCTGAATAGGAGCATGCAAAAGACATGAAACTGAAGTGCAACTGAATACAAACTGCAGAGCTCTGTAACTGAAACTGAAGGAAAATGCAACTGAAGAGCAACTGGAGCAGAATTCCAAAACATTGCATCTAAGTGCAACACTACAGAAATTGCAGACATGTGCATGCAAAAAATGTGCATCTAACCACAACTGAACAGAAACTGCGAGGCAGTGTGCCAAAAAAAATAGACAGTCATGGGTAGCACCTGGGAGGAGGGTCCAGCACTGGCGGCAGCTCCACTTGAGTCTTGCTGTGAGTTGACCTGAAGCATGATCACATGCAATGCAAAGAAAAAGTTTTTAGAAAAATAGGGAACCCGGGTACAAACCAGAGACAGAAAAGTGAAAAGCCAGAAAACAGAGCAAGGGAGAGAGAGGGAGTAGTCCATGAGCTTGTAGTTGTCGACCCAGTGAGCCGTAACTCCAAGATATTTCATGTTGTCATTGCTCTTCCACCCATCAGTGGTGAAAGAGATGGCCAACTTCACGCCCTCCAACTGCTTCCTTATCCGAGCCCTGAAAGCCGCGGCCGCACGAGCAATCTTCCGGCTGCTCGTCATGTGTCCCAGCAACTCTCCGCTTGGATTGCAGTAGAAAATGCTGCCTCCAGCCAATCCGACTCCATCAACAAGAACAAGAAGTTCTTGTTGATGACGTGAGAAGTCCATGTGCACAACTGGAAGCACCGCTTGTTGAAAAAAGCGCCAACCCTGGTCACACCTCACGCTATGATGCTTTTCTCCAGCCTCGGTGGCAGCCTCAACAGCAACGGTAACCGCATTTGCCGTGGCGGCACTCAACTGGTTATGTGTGTCTTGCTCCTTTGCCTCCTTGTACTGCTGCTTGTGACTGTTGTGCAGGTGATTCTGTTGATAACTTGCCTCTCCGCATGCCCAAGTGCGGCGTCGGGAGGCTCCGACGAGCCACTAGAGAGAGGGAAATCCTTGCAGCTAGATCTAGTGGCTTGAGGATTAATCGGATCCTCAGATGGATAACTGCCCCTGAAAGTTGAAGAGTCGCTGAATCCAGTGGAAGTTGTTTCACCGGAATCGGGCAAGTATTGAGGGAGATATGAGCTTCCAAAGGTTGGGTGTGTGTGGCGGCTTTGGGAGCCGGCCGTGACTCGACTTCCGGTGAATAATCGACCGGATTGAGTAACAAATGTCCATCTGGAGATTTTTCTCCGGAAGGACTGCCAAGGCGTCCGGTGGATAATCCACCGGATCCTGTAATGCAGTTTGTCACTGAGGGACTTAGCCAAAATCCTGGCTCGGCGTCCAAAACTCAGTAGTACGTTTTGTTACTCGAGGACTTCTGACTGTAGGTCCGCGTACAGGTTATAAACCTCGTCACACCCCATCACCAAACTCGACCCAAGAGTGGGAGAGGTGCATCAAAACAGTGCAGGAGTCCCCTACATCATATGCAATGGGATCTGCGCCTTGGCCAAGGTGCTTCGCACGTGAAGAAAGGCGCCATGGCGTGTGCGCACCATGGATGTGTTAGGCGTTTCTGTGGTGGGTGAGACCTACGCTTCGTCAAGCGTAGCTTGGGCTATGCTTGGCTGAATTTCACAGGGCTTGGTGTGTTAGAGAGCTCATGACTAATCCTGTAAATGTTCTCATCATGTCAATGTACAAAAACTGACGCAAAATGTCTTTATTCCCTTCGCAAAATGACTGTCTCTAAATTCCTGCTCACATAACGTGAGCCGACTAGAAAGCTCATTCTTAGTCTCAGATTTGCCCAAAAGGAAAGACGTGAACCACTAGAGAATATCACACCAATAGTCGGGATGGCACTGTGCTGATTTCCTGACAGTTTCCACATGTTGGAGGTGTTCCCATCTTTGCAGGAGTAGCCCTCCGGCCGCTTTGTGCACAGGAGGCATTTTGCCTTCCTCTCTACGCCGCCCTTGATTCCTTTGAAATACATCCACACTACCCAGGGTTTCTTCTTGCGGACTTCACCCTCTGCTTCTTCCCTGGATGACGAAGAGGATTCATCATCCGGTGGTGGTGGTGGTGGCAGGTCGTCATCTGCGTCCTGGGTCATGGTGGTTGGCTGACATTGGCTAGGCGGGAATTTTTTCTAAGTGTAGAATCGCAACAACTAGCACCTTGGGAGGCGATGGGTGGTGCCATCAACCCACAGCAGGCTCACTGAATCGAGCTTGCTGCTGGCCTGGTGTTCGTGGTCATGAAGACGTTGTGCGTCAATTCACTGGGATCCACGGAAGTGTCGCTGCCTGTCAAGGAGCAACCCCCTCGGTAAGCCGCGGACACCCCCCCTCCCCCCCCACCCCTCCGGCCATCATTTGGTAATGCATTATGGCCACACGTGGGGGGGGGGGGGGGGGGTTGAACAGATCAAGCGCATTATGCGTTTGATCCATCCAATGCTGACGGAACGTCATTGCTATTGGCGAGGCGCTGATAGCCACCCACCACCGGCGGGAGGCTGTAAGCAAAAAAAGANGGGGGGGGGGGGGAGGGGTTGAACAGATCAAGCGCATTATGCGTTTGATCCATCCAATGCTGACGGAACGTCATTGCTATTGGCGAGGCGCTGATAGCCACCCACCACCGGCGGGAGGCTGTAAGCAAAAAAAGAGTGATTATCCACAAAACTCTGAGTTTGGACATATCAACTGAGTTAAAAATGTGCTTTGTGGAAGTGGCTGAAAATGGAACACAAGCACTTACACAGGATTGTGATCATTCATGGAGTATCCAGGTGGCAAAGATACCTTTTTCATGGAAATTTATTTGTGAAGGAAGAAAAGAACGTACAAAGGGTACGGCGATAAATGCGAACACAAAGGACGCAGAAGGAGCAGCAGACCGGAATGAAAAACTCTCGAGCATGCGGTGACTGGATGTTGCAGCCTCGTCCACACATGAATGCCAGCAATGCGACTGCATGAACCATACCAACCAATGAATGCTAGACACTCTGTCACTAGAGTGCTGACGGGGCTAGATCAAGCATGAGTTCCAAGCTTAGGTATATGCAATTTAGATCCGGACAGTTACGATTTTTTTGGGTGTGGTCCACGCATCGCGGACAAAGAATCGCGAGTCTACAAGGTACCCAATAATTGAAGGAAGAGCATCAAGATACTGCACATCCGTGATACCTGGGGATGGCCTGGGAGGGGGCAGGGGGGGAGGGGAGCCCCAGGGCCCCTTGGGGAGCCCCTGACTTCCCTCTCCGGGAAGAAGTCGTTGCGATTTTGATGTGATTCATGTCCCATGGAATCGAAATCATGGGCTCCACAAGGAATCGTGGAACCGCGCTACTTCCATTGCGATTTGAGGAACTTGTGTGCACCCTTAGATGTGATTCATCAGTAGTAGGACTTAGAGTAGTCATGTAGAACGGTCACCCAGTTGGTAAAGAAAGCCGGAAGCTCATTCTTGTAGAGACGCCCTACATGATTGTAGATCAACAGCTCCTTGAGGGCACTGAGGGTGGTTTGACAGTTGTGACCAACCACAACCCATTGGTTGTTTTCCAAACACAACCAATCTTGTTGAGATGACAGGCGTGTTGGACGAATCACCTAGGCCAATTCTTAAATGCATGGAAATATCTTCAACGTTGCTGATCCACTGAGCAGACAGCCCATAGAAATGAAAGCAACCACCAAGGTTGGTGGGTGTTTCATGGCCATTGCGACAGATACAGTGTAAGCGCCAGACCTCCCTACACCCCTGCAAAAACTACCTTGAAGTATTTACCACTAAAACAACTTTGTAAACATGATCCAGATGGCATAGTGCTGGTCGCAAGTCCTGTGGGACCTCAAAGGACTGGACAAGCACTCTTGGACCATTATAGATGGCCAGGATGGAGTTTTTATATCCGTGAGTATTGCATGATATGCGTAGCCTTTGGAACAAGGCTGGTAACAAGTCACACTGGACTCCTCCAATAGCCTCCCATCCTCAGGATTCCATGGAAGTTTTTTCTCATGGAGTTTATTGCTGGTCTTTTGAACACAGCCTATGCTAGTGGTTATGGACCTTCTCATAGAGATAATACATTGCATTCCTACTATCACAGGCGTGAACATAGAGGAGACGTCTTGTCTAGTACTCGAGGGTATTGTGTCGTACCACGGCTTGCCACTGTGCATTATCTCTTATCAAGATAGGAAAATCACCAGTCAGATATGGCAAAATATGTATGTGTACTTTGGCAGTAAGTCTCAAATATCGATAGTCTTCTACCCTCAAATTGACAGACAAACAAGACGCATGAATCAAACTCTGGAGCAGATGCTCTGTATGTAAGTGGATCTTGTCATGAATGACTGAGACAAATTCCTAGCACCATCAGATTTTACGGTGAACAGCTCACTAAACGAGTCTACTCAGCTCACATCGTTCATGTTGAACATTGGTTGGCATCCAATAATGCCCTCTTCATTGGTGAAGAGTGGTAGTACAAAAAGACAGGTTCCTTTTGCTCAAGCCTTTACCAAGCGCATGGACTCCTTGTTATAGGAGGCGAAGGGTCACATTCAATCGGCTCGACAACGACAAAAGGCATATGCTCATAAATGTCATAGTGAGGTATCATTTGACATCAACGACAAGGTGCTTCTTAGCACTATGAACCTTTTGCTGAAGTCGCTAGGGGCACGAAAACTTCTTCCGAAGTGGATTGGGTCATTTTCCATCCTTGCACGCATTAGGCCGGTAGCATAGCGGTTGCTATCTCCATCAAGAAACATGACGTGATTCATGTGAGCCTCCTAGCTCCATACAAGGCAGAAAGAACCGTTTGGCCACCACTGGAAATCATCACTGCTGAAGGCCAATACGCGATCCTTTGCCTACTCCTGTACCGAGAGCATACACTCTTGTCAAGGGTTTTAAGAGAATACCTCGTTCATTGGGAAAGTTTTGAACGAAAACATAAATCATGGGAGCCCAAATCTCCCTTTTCCACATGGGCAGTCAACAAATACTAGACTGATCTGGTAGCTCGCACAGATTGACGCATGATAGGGTAAACTACCTGAATACTACAATAGCGAAGAACATACCCATTGGGCGGCATTCATGGACAATGACCACAGTAGGCTTGGGACGTCCAACATGGTTGTCGCGTAGAAGCTTCAACCTAAAAAGGGGAGGCCGCTAGCCGTGCTGACGGACAAGCAATAGCTTAGGCCCAAGTGTCATGCACGTGTTCATGTTTAGTTGTTCATTGAAGTTATTAGTTTTCTTACACAATGTGGACAAATCACTCTCTGACACTCCTACTTGTTGGTCATGAAACGGGATGGTTCATAACACCCTACTAATGTTTGGTTTTGTGTGTGTGTGTGTGTGTGTGTGTGTGTGTGTGTGTGTGTGTGTGTGTGTGTGTGTGTGTGTGTGTGTGTGTGTGTGTGTGCGTGTGTCACGTGATTTCCTTGAATGGTTCTTTTCTTGATCAAATTGCTTGAATCCACCCCAAATAATTATTTTGATGGGCATCACATTTTGTTCAAATATTGGGTTTTTTGGGTCATTTGTTTTCGTAGATAGGTTGTCTTTCATTCTTCAAGTTGTGATTGTCACTTCACGTCCACCATTTGTGAAGCGATAGTCCATCACGCAAATCTGACAGGTCAGGCACAAAGCCTTGATGTGTCCGACATGTGAGTCAAACCCTTTTTGCACTTGCATAGGACAGACTTCCATGTCAATAGCGTACAAGACAGCTATCCGTCCCGTGCAAGGGCAAGACATGAGGCGGATTATTGAATTCAAGTATTCAACTTTTCCATGCAATGCATTTAAAGGAACAACTTATACAGAAGTTTCTAGTAAAAACCGTATACAAAATGAAAACATGAATTGCAATCTGGAAGAAACGAAATCAAAGACCAGTACGCTAAGTGGGAAGGATTGTAGCAGGAGGGCCAGTTCGGCCCTCTCTACTCGCGGTAGCGAGGGTGGCTGGACATCACCCCTGGGTACTGTGAGGGCTGGCTGGCCGCCAGCCTTTTGTGGGCTGCCGACCAGCGGCTGCTGGCTGGCAGCTGGTTAGGTGACCGGCCGGCCACCTGTTGGCCGCCGATTGAGCTGGTTGCTCAATCGGCGGCAAGGAAGCTGCGAGGCCTCGAGGGCCGCTGTAATTCATGAAATAATGAATTACAATCTGGAAGAAACGAAATCAAAGACCAGTACGCTAAGTGGGAAGGATTGTAGCAGG